>CM076574.1:253806090-254061725 GCA_034641835.2 Pinus albicaulis | reverse complement strand
TGGTGCAGCTACAGGGGTTGGCGCTCCGCCTTTCCTTGACAATGGTCTCGGTTCTCTGCGTTCAGTAGAAGCTCTGAAGCTCTTTCTGGTTGAAACTATCCGTGCGGAGTTTCCCATTTCAAATTCGGCACCTGAGGAACAAGAGGTCAAGAAAGCTGTGGGAACCAAGAGAAAGAAGGCCAAGTTCATCAAATCTAAGGAAGGAAGTCCGAAGTGTCTGCTTGGGGTCGATATTAGTATAGAGAAGGTTATGGAACTAGCCGAGACCATGTTAGTGGGGAGAGTCAGGGGCAGGAAGTTCTCGGAGGCCTTTATTGCTGAATGGGTGCAGAATATGTGGAATGATTCTCCAGGACTGCCTGTTGATATCAAAATCTTGGCGTGAGGATGGTTCACCATTACCTTCGAGAAGAAAGATCAAGTGGACCAAGTCCTGGGAAGGAATTGGTTTTTTGGCAAAAGGCCGGTGCTCTTCAGACGCTGGAATCCTCTCTTCGACGCCCAGAAAGAGAAAATGGCCGACTCTCCGGTGTGGGTAAAGCTACCCGGCCTCCCTCTTCATTTCTGGACCGAGTCGGTGTTCATCTCGATTGGGAACACGTTGGGCACTTTTCTCGAAGCTGATAAATCTTACTTGCAGACCAATGATAGAGTGTGGCGCGCATCCTTGTGAGCTTAAACCCTCGTGAAGGACTTGCTGAGACCATGACGCTGCAATACAAGGATATGGAGTTTGTGCAAGTTTTGGATTACGAGCACCTTCCTTTCAGGTGCAATAGGTGTCACAAGACAGGCCACCTGGCTCGGGACTGTCCCTTGGGTCACCAGTGTCACCGTAGGCAGAGGAGGCAGAAAAGGGCTCAGAAAAGTCCAATCTCAGCACAGGATGGGGAAGCTTCGGATGTAGCACCCGACCTTCCGGCTCAGAAAGTCTCCGTTCCCTTCATGGATGCTGAGATGCGGAACGCAAAGGTTGATGATAGCCCCTCTATGCTCCCGGCTGAGGACCTGGGTGACCCTTCGGTTCATCCCTCTGCTGCCGACTCTGGATTAGCAAATCTGGCAGGTATGTCCCCCTCTTTTCCTCCCTTGTCCTCGTTTCCTGTTTTACCTGTTGATGTCTGCTTGGAGCCTGGTCCTTCCAGGCAGATTGTGAATGAATTTTTGGCCCTTAACCTTTATTCCCACCCCTCAGATAGCCTGGTCGTCTCTGTTTCTGCCGGCCCGAGTCTTTCCCCCTCTTCTCTGTCGTTTCCCTGTGACCCTTGCCCTCGGTCGTCCGATTCTGGGCCTTTCCCTTACAATCTCCGACCCCGGTCGGACAGAAGAGCCCTGGGCTTTGAAGTGGGAGGACTAGCCTCGATTTCTATTGATGCTGGCTCCAGAAAGACTAGAGGTAGGAAGTCTAAACTCTCCATAGCTCAATCCA
This sequence comes from Pinus albicaulis, assembly GCA_034641835.2. Taxonomy (NCBI): domain Eukaryota; kingdom Viridiplantae; phylum Streptophyta; class Pinopsida; order Pinales; family Pinaceae; genus Pinus; species Pinus albicaulis. Next base: position 254,060,296 of record CM076574.1, on the reverse strand, counting down.
AGGCGGTGGTGGATATAGCTGATGGCAAACAACTTACTCTTCCGAGGGTGCTTAGAGTAGAGCGGCCACCCTCTGGGGTTCCGCCATGATTTTCCTCTCCTTCAATTGCAGAGGCCTAGCTAGCCAGGCCAAAAGGCTAGCCTTAAAGGAGCTTGTGCGTGCCAATAACCCTGACATTATTTTTCTTCAAGAAACTCTGGGCAAAGGAGAGGAGATTGTCTCTGTTCTTACCAAGATGTTGCCTAGATGGTCTTTCTTTGCTCTGGATGCTGTGGGAAGGTCTGGAGGAGTGGTCTCGGGCTTCAATCCTGTTAAATTGAAGTATGTTTCTTCATGGGGGACCCAGAATGTGCTAGCTGTGGAACTGTTCTCAAGCGATCTCAACAGGTCCCTTCTCTCTCTGAATGTTTATGGACCCTGTTTGGAACGGGAGAGGTTCTGGTCTGCCTTTTTTCGCTCTTCTTGGATTGGCAAACCTTTTTTACTCTTGGGAGGAGACCTCAACTTCTCGATTGGGGAAGCTGAATCCTGGGGGGCCATGGCCAAAGCTGATCCCTTGTCTGATTTTTTCCTTAATAATATTGCTCTGGCCCACCTGGTTGACATACCTATTCTGAAGTCAAAACCTACATGGCGGAATCGAAGAATTGGACAGGATTGGGTGGGAAAAAGGCTGGATCGGTTTCTCTTAAGTGAGCCTCTGATGGACATGCTTGTGGAATATAGGCACTGGATTGTAGAAGGAGGAATTTCTGATCACTTTCCTATTCTCCTTGACATTAAAGGCACTGGAAGGAAACCTGGTCTGCCTTTCAGGTTTAATCCGGGTTGGCTCAAAGATGAATCCTTTCAAGGGCTTTTTGCTTCAACCTGGGAGATGGACCCAGGAGGGCCTGATTCTTCCAGGAGCGTTTTTTTCTGGAATAATCTGAAGAAAATGAAATCTGCTACTAAGATCTGGGCGGCCAACCTGAAGAAAAAAGAGGAGGAGGAAATCCTAAAAATTAATTCCGACCTAGCTCTTTTAGAAGACCCTGAAGGAGGAGGATATGAATCCCTTGAAGCTAGAAGCAGAATTAAGGAACTGGAGGCAAAAAGAAGGATTATTCTACAGCTAAGAGAAGAAACTTGGAGACTGAAAAGCAGGGCCCTTTGGCTTCAAGCAGGGGATGATAATACTAAGTTCTTCCATAACTATGCCAAAGGCAGGAAGATGGCCAATACCATCTGGGAACTTCCGAAAGGAAATGGGGAACTGGCCACCTCTTTCAAGGATCTATCTTCCTTGGGATTGGATTACTTCAAAGATCTCTTTAAAGCCCCCCCTGAAGTCTCCATTGCTGAAGTGATCAGGGTGTCTCAGCTCTTTCCTAGGTTCGTGGACGAGGATGAAAATGAGGCTTCAATGGCTCCTGTATCCAAACAGGAAGTGGAGGATATCCTCAAAAGTATGGCAAAGGACAAAAGCCCAGGGCCGGACGGCTGGACTGTTGAGTTTTTTCTGCACTTTTTTGAAACTCTAGGTGATGACCTGGTAGCTGTTGTTGAAGAATCTAGAGTTACAGGCCAAGTCTATGGTCCTTTCAATTCTACCTTTCTCGCCCTGATCCCCAAGTCGGACCACCCCTCGTCTTTTGCAGATTTTCGCCCCATTTCCCTGTGCTCTTGTGTCTATAAGATTATTGCGAAAGTCATAGCTGCAAGGCTTAAACCTTTCCTTTCTGCTCACCTCTCCCCTGAACAGTTTGGTTTTTTAAGTGGGCGCCAAATCCATGAAGCTGTAGGTGTAGCTCAGGAATCCCTGCACAGCTTAAAAAGGAGTGGCAGGAAAGGAATTATTGTTAAGTTGGACTTATCTAAAGCTTATGATAGATTCAGTTGGCTTTATCTAAGGCTTCTTCTTACTCACCTTGGGTTTCGGTTTGACTTTGTTCGTTGGATTATGAGTTGTGTTTCCTCTACAGATATTGCTCTCCTGATTAATGGCGCTGCAACTCTTTTTTTCACTCCGGAACGAGGTCTAAGACAGGGCTGCCCGCTTTCGCCTTTGCTGTTCTTGTTGGCAGCAGAAGGCCTAAGTCTCTTAATTCACAGAGATAAAATACTGGGCAGCTTAAAGGGCATTGAAGTGGCGGCAAATTTTTGGATCACGCACCTTCTTTTTGTTGATGATATTCTGATTTTTCTGAATGGGTCTACTGATGACTGCCGTGCCCTAAAATCTTTGCTGGAGCTCTTCTTAAAAGCAACTGGGCTCCAAATAAATGCTGCAAAATCAACTATCACTCCTTCTGGTCTTTCTGATGTTGAGCTTATCAGAGTTCAAAGGATCTTGAATTTTGAAGTCCGCCTAATTCAGGATCATTTCAAATATCTGGGTTTTTTGCTAAAACCAGACTCTTACCGCATTCGGGATTCGAAATGGCTTCTTGCTAAAATCGAAAAAAGGCTAACTCATTGGAGCTTCAGGTGGTTATCAAGGGCTGGGCGTCTGGTTCTGATTAAATCTGTCCTGCTGGCCATTCCTGTTTTTTGGGCCAGTCTTTCCTGGGTACCTAAAGGCATCTTGGCCTCAATTGAAAAACTCTGCAGAAATTTCTTGTGGTTCGGGTCCAATCAGGATTCGGTAAGCCCTTGGGTGGCTTGGGATAAAATCTCAAGGCCAAAGGAGTGGGGCGGCTGGGGAATAAAAAACCTGGGATCCTTTGCAAAATCTTTGGCGGCTAAATTAGCTTGGCGCCTGCTCTCAACATATTCTCTCTGGGTCTCACTCATGAAACGCAAATATATCAGCCAAGATTCTGTTCTGGATTGGGTTCGGCACCCTGTCAAATCTTCCTCAAATGCTTCTTCAGTTTGGAAAGCAGTTGTGGCCTCTGTCCAGCTTATTGAGAGGGGCTTGGCCTGGCAAGTGGGTGATGGAAGCCAGGTTCGGGTGGGTTGTGATCCTTGGGTTGGCTGTCCACCCAATTACGCCCTGTCACGAGAACTGGTCGCGTATTTAAATTCTGAAGGCTATTTCTACCTAAGTCAGGTGGCTGATCCTAGGTCTACTACCTTTGTCAAGCAAGGTTGGTTGTCTGGTTTGGACCTGCATTTGGATAATAGATGGCTAGAAGAGTGGAACCGGTATGTTGCTGATCTCTCTCTTTCCTCTGTTAGAATTTCAGATTCTGTTGACACCTTGCGATGGGTGCATGCTCAAATAGGTATTTATACCCCAAAATTCGGTTACAAGTGGATTATGCTGCAACAAGGCTGGGGGAATCCAGCATGGTGGTCCAAACCCCTGTGGAAACTTAAAAGTCCAGCTAAAACCAGACTCTTCTTTTGGTGCATTCTTCACAAAAAAGTTCCAACTTGGGATTTTTTGCAAAAAAGAGGCAAGCAGGGGCCGAGCTGGTGTTCGCTTTGTAAATCTGCAGAAGAAACGCCTCTCCACCTTTTTCTCCTATGTCCTTTTAATGTTAGTCTCTGGACAGAATCTCTGCGCTTGTCCAACATTCCCTTGAGGTGGCATGGGGATGATCTTCTGCAAGCATGGGAACACTGGTGGCAAGAGGCGTCGGACGATAAAATCAGGGCCTTTCCTCTTTTAATAGCCTGGGGTACTTGGTTAGCACGAAACAGGGCTATTTTCAATGAGACTACCTTTCCTTTAGCTAATCTGGCAGCTGAGGGAGTTGCTATTTTTGACAGCATACCAACGCCTGCTGACAAAGGTCCTGTTCGTATCGTACAGCCGGAAATCATCAATGATTCCCTTCCTTGGGCATATTTCGATGGTGCTTCTGATATCAATGATATCTGTGGTGCAGGGCTGGTTATTAACCTCTCAGCTGAAAACTCCTTTCGAGCCTCTGTTGGCCTTGGGCAAGGGTCTAATAACTTTGCAGAACTTAAAGCTCTCCATTTCCTTCTTTGCTGGCTTATTTCAAAACAGATTTATCAGATTCAGATCTTTGGTGATTCTAGGAATGTTGTCAACTGGTTTAATGGAACTCATCAATGCAGGAACTTTCTTCTTCTTCCTTTACTTCAGGAGATTCGTCGTCTTAATTCCTTTTTCACGAAGATTTCTGTTGTTCATATTTACAGGGAAAGGAACCAGCAAGCAGATATCCTATCTAAAGAAGGTCTACAGCTCGCTTTGGGGTCCTGGCCAGTAGTGGAAGTAGTAAATGGGACTGTTCATCCTCAGGAACAACCTCTTTTTGAGTAAAATTCCAGTTTATTTTCAGCATTGTACAATGGACCTTTATAAACCTATGTGTTTTTTTGATACTATCTCGGGTCCTGAACTGTTTCCCTTATGTAAGGGGGTTTTGGGCCCGCTTTTTGTTTATATTTATGGTTATATGGGGTTGGGATAGTTTTTACTGCCAGCCCTTTTGGGCGCTGGAGCATCTCGCTTGCACTGACTCTTACTGCTCTCATTCTGTTTGATGAGCTTAAAGAGATGCATAGATGCTTAAGCTGTGATCTTTATGGTGTTCTCTTGGGTTGCTGACATCTTCATCAGATGGGAAGTAGCCTGATTTCCTTCTCTTTTTTAAGGGAATGGTTTTTTTGGTTTCAGAAATGCTTGGCATATGTTCAGAGACTATCTATATTAATAGAAAGTTCGTTTTTTTCTGTGGAAAAAAAAAAAAAAAAAGATAAATAATGATTTATCTAGTTAATTTCCCTGTTTTGGGTTAAATTTAACAAGGAATATTAATCAAACTGCTATTTAACTAATTATTCCTTGAGGAAAGTCAAACAAATGTAGATTTATTTAATATTTCCTCATGGGGTTTCCTGTTTATACCATAAACAACTTAATAAAGGTGGTTTACTAAGTTATTTTTCATAGTGAATGTAATTTTACTTAGGGTAAAATTGGTCTTACATGGTGTACCTAGGTCCATCTAATAATAATAGGTTAGATGACCAAAAAATGGTGTAACAGATTGCCCCACAGCGTGAAAGTGTTAGGAGCTAATTGTATGACTGAACTACGTCGTAAGAACTCAGTCACTATACACCGAAGGGGAATTCAAAGAGAGAGGAGTATAAGGTAGATCAAAGTGATGAAAGGACTAGAACCTGAGGAGGCAAGACTTACAGTTGCAACAAGTCTCTTTTATGAGTGAGTACTTGTGCTATAGGCGGCGGGGAAGGCATACCTATGCCCGCCAAGACAAAGTAAAAAGAATAAGGCATCTAGTAAACAATGAAATGAATAATATAGCACATTCTGGCATAAACATGAGCCAGATAAACAACATGATGATGAATCCCACATACATATTGTGCCTGCGATAACAGCCGAGACTTGTACAATAATATCTGAGCACATGAGATATAAATAAAACCCAGATGCCCCTATAAACAGGAAATGGCTCTGAAAATCTGACTGATACATGCAAACAAAAATTTGATGCAAGCGGCTGAGGCTGACATCGTCAAATATATGGATCTGTATAAAAGGCTGTAATCAAGAGGTCATCCAAGCATGTGGGGGGCCACCTGTAGGGCCACCCCCTCATGAGGGCTGAGACATCCCACACACACCCGGGAATCACTGATATCAGCTGCTGCATCACTAAACCATTAATTATATGGATCTCGATCATTCTGAAAGGAGCTAGAGCTGAGAAACAATCAAGTCAAAGGGAAATAAGGAGTCCCTTTTCCTGATCTAAGGTACCGAATAAGAGTGGAAGCTGGAACCAAGGTACACCGCCCTTTAGACCTGTCTTCTGGAATGAATGAGCTGATGTCGATAGAAGGAGGTCAGCCATGGGTGAGGAAATAAGGGATCCTCAACTAAGGCACGAGTGAAAATAGTAGAGCGACTGACAGACTAACACTGGAATGATGATGATGAAATGGGGGGTACTGAGTAGCGAACGAATGACTTCCCTTGTTAGAGAATAAAGGGCATGGATGACCTGGAAATGACTGACACAATATCATGAGGGATAGGAGACAGTGGGACTCAAGGCCATAATTTGCGACATGAGAGAGGGATCAAAAAATTAAGGATGGAGGACTATAGCAGGATGTAAAGGGACTCAGGATAGACTCCATGAATGCAATGATGACTGAAATCTAATGCTATAAATGAGGGCAAATCTATGGTTCTTCCACATAGAAAAGGTCCAATGGAGACCATAAAAACATGAGTACATATGGGTTACTCACAACAAAAATCGATATGAACATGTACAAGTATGGAGGTAAAGTGGTGCCCCTAAGTACAAGTATTGCAAGTGAAGAAATTCGATTTTAGGGAGTATTGAAGTGACGCTTCATGGAAAAAATGTGTCTTGGTGAAGTATCAAATCATAAAAATCATGAGATTCCTACCTAAAGAAAATAAAACATGCATTTTCGGGAAGGAAATGATAAGGGTAATATCTCTTCAGATAGAGTGCATTGTGATGATTGGGAAGGGGATGGCCTTCAAATTCCTATAATAGATATGGCCCCTTACCTAAATCCTTACTGATGATGTATGGTCCTAGCCATAATGATTCAAACATCCCATGACCAAGGACATCATGGGCCTAGTCATACACCAGAACAATATCACTTTCGTGAAAAGTACGAGGGTGGACTTTTCGGTCATATTGAGCTTTGGTGCATTTATTAGCCACCTCAATGGTTTGAAATGCAACGCGACGGTCTTTGGAAGCGCGATCAAGCATGATAAATCATTGTTCTAAAGGTTGGGTGTCAGGGAGAAGTTCGACGGTTAGATGAAGGGAAGGGATTTCACACTCAATCGATAAGACTGCCTCCTCTTCAAAAACAAGGTGGAAATGAGTAAACCCAGTGGTGGTTTTAACAGAATTTTTATAGATCACCAAAGTAGGGAAGAGCATAAGGTGCCAATTGGTTTTGTGCTTATCCACAGTCCGTTAGAGCATGGTTAAAAGGATTTTATTAACTGCTTCAACTTGGTGATGACCTTGGGGGTAATAAGAGGAGGAATAATGGTGCTCAAAGCCCAACAGTGAGGGTAGCTCATGCCATATCTCATCTTCAAAATTTTAGCCATGGTTGAAGACCAATTGTTTCAGAGCTCCAAATCGAGAAATCACACGGTTAAAGAAAAAGAGGGATGTGGTAGTTGTCGTTTTGTTAAACATTGGCATGGCCTTAGCCCATTTGGTGAAATATTCAACCACCATGATGATATACTTATTATTACAAGCCAATGACGGTCGACACTGCATAAAGTCTATGGCCCACTTACAGAAGGGACCAGCTGAGATGACAAGATGGAGGGGAGCTGGAGGAGCTCGTGCCTTAGGGGAAAAATGTTGGCAATTGGGGTAGTGTTTGACTGTGTCAATGCAATAACCAAAGGTAGAAGGCCAAAAGTACCCAGCGCACATGATTTTCTGGGTAGTGGCCAAACTGGAGAGGTGGCCACCACAAGCACCTCTATGACGGGCATCGAGGACTTGCTCTACTTCAGTGTGTGTAAGACAACGACGAAAGACAGAATCTACACCGCGACGATAAAAGTCATCATCGATAAGAAGGTAGCGAGGGGCCTCGTGTCGAATACGTCCTTGAGCATCACGGTCAAGATGGAGGGTGAAATTTTAGGTTCGCAAATAAGTGAGGATGTCCTCATACTAAGGGTCATCGGTGGTAATGGAAAATAAATGTTCATCGGGGAAATTATCATTAACTGGAGGATCCTGTGTACCTGTAGGTAGTTCGAAAATGAGTTTAGCGAGGGCTAAACATTTATTATTTTTTGGTGTGACAAATTCAAGGTCGAATTCCTGGAGGATCACGATCCAACGGGCATACTTCCCATTGATGGTTCGACGACTAAATAGGAAGGCCATAGGGTTGGAATTAGTCACGAATTTGGTGGAATGCATGAGGATGTAATGACGAAGTTTCTGGACCGAGAACACGATAGCCAATGCTAATTTCTCTTCATGTGAGTAATATACAGGAGGTCCTACCAGGTTCTTACTGACATAACAGAAAACATGCTAAATTCCATTGTCATCTTCCTGAATGAGGACTCCAGCGACCGAGTAGGTGGAAGCAGAGATATACAGAATGAAATCCCTATCAAAGTCAGGTGGAAGAATCAATGGAGTGGACGTGAGAACATGCTTTAGGGCATCAAAATGCTCTTGAGCATAGGCATCCCAGACAAAAGGGATATTAGAGTGGAGGATTCTAAGGAACCCATACGCGGTGGTGGCAAAGTCAGGTATGAACCGATGAAGGAAAATAGCTTTGCCTTGGAGGCTTTGTAACTGGCATAAAGTACGAGGGATAGGAAGCTCAAGGATGGCTTGAAATTTCAATGGGTCAAGCGTAATACCATATTTAGACACAATGAAGCCTAGAAGATGGTAAGCAAGTGCACAAAAGACACACTTCAGCGGGTTGAGGCGGATATTATACTTGTGACATCAGAGAAAGATGGTGCGCAGATCATGGAGGTGTTTCGCCCAATGTTTAGAACACGTAGTTAGGTCATATAAATAAGCAAGGATAATATGAGCCAGGCCATGGAAATAGTAAGACATATCCTGCTGAAAAGTGGCTCCTGCGTTTTTAAGGCCGAACAGCATGAATCGATAGGTAAAGGCTTCCCACAGACTAATGAACGCGATTTTAAGTTCATCAGCACGAAAAATAACAATTTTGTTTTACCCAGAGAAACCATCTATAAATGATAGGACCTCATGCCCCGCACACTCATCAATGATTTGGTCAATGAATGGTGCGGGGAAGTTATCTTTGGGAAAAGCTTTATTCAGATCGCGAATGTCAGTGCAGACACGGATGGTCCCCTGTTTCCTAAGAATGGGAACCAGATTGGACACCCAAGTGGTGTATTCAATGGGATAGATAAAACCAGCCTGCTTGAGCTTATCGATTTCGGCTTTGACGGCTTCTCGTCTGGAAGGATTAATGGGTCTCAAATTTTGATGGACATGATTGGAATCATGCCATGTATCGATATGGTGTTGAATAATGGCAGGATCAAGTCCGGGCATTTCTAAATAGGACCATGCGAAAACATCATGGAATTCTTTGAATAGCTTGGTGTAAGCCTCAACCTCTTCCGGGGTGCAATGGGTGCCCAAGGTGATATTTTCTTCTATCCCTGGTTTGTTAGAAATGTCAATTTTAATGGTAGGAGAGATATTGGCCATATTTCCTTCTTCGAAAGAATTAGGTGCAGGAATGGGATTTATAAACCAATTGACTTCATTAGGAATGAAGTCTTTACTTTCCACATCATATTGGTCGTGGGACTGTGGTGGGAGGAAGTACGCACGATGGTGCATATCATCCCATGGAAAGTCAGGATTGGTCATCGCTTCCATAATGTCTTCATAAAAGTGAAAGATGGGGTGACTGGAGGAAGGGAGACTACCTGACGAAGTAGAGCTACCTGACTCATCATTATGTGAAGAAAGTCTCACATGTGCAACGACATGGGGGATGACCGAAGAGTAAGCAGATAAAGGATCCACTGATGTTCAGCCCAGGGTGATCGCTGAAGGGAGGTCAAGCGGATCATAAGGGGACGTCTCCGTGGGGGCTTCCACCGAGGGTCTCATGGATGATGATAGGTAGAAAATTGTGGCTGAAGGCTCCATCATTTCAACATTAGGAGGAGGGATGTCAATAGGAGTAGGCAGATCCTCTAGTTCTGCCAAGGCAGAACTCGTGAAGAATGAGGTTGTACACTTGTTATGCTTGGCCTCGAAATGGCGGAAAGCTTCCAAAGAGGAACGATACTCTTCGAGGCGAGGACAAAGGTGAGTGTAGTGGCCATGGAAATCACACAAAGCATAAGGGTGATTTGTGCGCAATGATTTGAGTTTCAGGACTAAATCGAGTATAGTGACATAGACCTTAGGGATGTTAGATTCTAAAAACATCTCATTAACCATGGGCTTAAGGTGAGGCAACTCCGGACAAGTATGGGTAGCATGCTCGATAGCATCACAAAAAGTGCACTGGATAATGTGCCTTGGCATCCGAGGAGGGGCAAGGTTTGTCGGGGTAGTCTTGTCTTTGGTTTCTTTGTTGGCTTTTCCCCCGTTACCTGAAGCTATCATTACAAGAGGAGGTTGCTGTTGAGGTGGCTGAGGCACTGTAGCCATAGGAGAAGTCATAGGGACCGGTAGAACCAGGGTCAAAGCAAGATATGGATTGGGGTGACCAGGTGGGGTAGCAGCAGGGGGATCAAGGTACCAGACGGGAATCCCGAGGGTCAGGTTAGGCAGAGAGAGAGTGGCCATAACAGGTACCCTATAGACTCCCGGAGGGGGGCGTAGGAACAGTATATGACTGGAGTGGTAATGACCAGGCAGGACGACTCCAAGATGGTTAAGGCCTGGAGGAACTGTTCCAGGAGGTTAAAGAGGCTCATGAGTATCAGTTGAAAGTGAAGGGCTAGGAGCAGGCTGTGGATGGCGCAAAGGTTTATGGCTAGTTGAAGCGGGCTGATTGAGGGTAGCCCGAGACGATTGCATCATGCAACCATTCGATGAGCTGGGATCATAGACAAGAGGAGGAAGACTAGGGAAAGTACCAAGCAATGTGGAATCTTTGTAGACTCCGGGTGAAACACTGGTCAAAGGATAGATGGTTTGCTTGTTGGCCACCCAGGAGATAGTGGAATTAGGGGAGGTCTGAGACTTCGGTTCGTAATATGTCAACTAGTCAATGGTGAATATCTTTTAATTATGATGGAAGGACATCTTTCGGTGGACCGCGGAAGGGACAACAGTCACTGCATAAGTGTAGCTACGACCCAATATAATGTTGTCATCTAAGGGGGCATCTATGACTTCTATGTCAACGCAAAAAGTCTTTCCTGTAAGAGTAATAGGACAAGTGCGGAATAATTCAATGGGCTGGGAGGCGTGGTCATCCCACACTCAGAGAGTGATCATGGAAGGATCCAACTCAGGTGATCTGATTTGCTTCCAAACTGAAGCAGACATCACACAGGTGGATTCCCCCTCATCAATAATGCACCAAGAAATGTTAGTGTTCCAGATCTTGATTGGGATTTGAAAGGCAACAAAAGCAGGGAGAGGAGGATGGTCTGACTTGTCAACATCAAGAAAATCAATCGATCATCGGAAGGATCTACAATGCCCATGGTAGATAGTATAGCTTTTCATTGTGAAGGGCACAACTGGAGGAGTTCCAGTGTTGAAATGGCAGCAGGGGATTGTGCCAAATCTTCTACTATACTATACGAATGGTCATCTTTGTCGGAAGTAGCATTTCGATGTACTAGTCCCTTAGGGATATTGGTATGAACCTCCACCTTAGGCTAAGGGATCTGTAAGGGACCATTAGCTGTCAAAAGAGGCTCTGAAGAGACCGAAAGAGGCAGCTCGGGGAGAGACATATCGAGAGGCTTATTGTGCTGACGGGACCGAGTCTGAAGATAGATGTCTATGGTTAGAAGATGATCAGAGTTCATCATGAGAATCTGGTAATCGGAGGTACCAGATGGAAGACGTTGAGTGGCCAGCTGACCTTCAGGTGGTTGGGTAGCAACAAATGCTTATTGAGGGAAAGGATCGGCAAGCACAGCCGGTTGACTAGGTGCAGCACTGGGAGGGATGGAAGGGAAGGCTTGTTTTCTTCTCAATGTTTCTTGTGACTCTCATAGCTACCGCATCTGTGAAAAAAGAGGAAAATCATGCTTGTAATGACCATAAACACCACAAGAAGAACAGGGCTTGTTCGTGTGAACAGGGTTGTCCTGCTTGGGCTAAGTGCTCTTTTGATGGTTCGTAGTGTTAGGAGAATTACCTCGATTAGGTCCAGGATTACCAGGCGTAGCTTGATTTTGAGTGCCTTTCCTCTTCTTTTTTGAGGGAGGAGGATTAGTCATGACCTACTATGCATACACCTGCCCCTTAGGGGGCAGTGGTTGCTGTTTCGGGGGTTGAGGAGGCAACGGAGGAGGAGGTGCTAATGTTGGAGAAGTTGGAGCACTAATGTGTGGATAAGGATAATAAGGAGGTTGGGTAATAGTGTGGTAAATAGGAGGTTGGGAAAAAAGAGGAGGCATGTTATATCCTAGATACGTGATACCGGGAGGGGGAAAAGTGCAGGAGGTGCTGGCCCCCCCTGAGGAAAACCATATCCCATGGGAGGTTGAGCATATGGATTAGAGAGAGCTCCAACGATACTGTCGGTGATGTGAGATTCACCCAGTGCGTTGGCACCACCAGGTCTGGGAAGATCAGGTAGAACTGTATAAACATAACCCGACTGAGCGTAGATCAGGTCATATTTTAATGGAATTTGGAGAGGGGATTCTTCGATTTGAGGAAAGTGCGATGTGACATATTTTCCAATAGGTGGAAAAATAGATCTAAGGAACCAGTCCATGTAGACATGGTCTTCGAAGGTGGGAGATTGACATAGGCTCTTTCTTCTCCACAATTCCTGGACATGGTCAAATAGGCGGGTCACAGATGATTGATGGAAAAAAGTCAAGAGTTCGGTACCAGTGTCATAACGAAGGGGAGGCTAGAAGTAAGACAGAAAATCCTGGGCAAGAGTCGCAAAGGTGATATGGGAGGAAGGGGCCTGATCAACATACCACTTAGAAGCTTCACCTGTAAGCGTAGGTTGGAACAACCGAAGACAGATAGAGTCATCGGTAATGGAGTTAGACGAACACCACATGTGGAAATATCAAACATGTTCTGTAGGATCTTCTCCAGCAAGGGCTTCAAACTTTAGGATGTCGGAATGCAGCTTCATCGGCATAGCAGGCCAACTAGTGTCATGGTGTATATGGTTGTTTATTAACTAGTCAAAATAGGGGAGGCTGAGATCTGTCATGAAGGGGAGCAATAGCGCAGCTGTGGTAGTGTCCATTGCAGTCCACTTAGGCTAATTCTCATTTCCTGAAGCTCCAGGTCATAGGTTTTGGGCCAAAATGTGCAACCTACACTTCCAACACTCTCAGCGGCAGATTTCAGAAAAAAATTTCGTCTCAGCTGTGGCTAATGTCTATCACCTGCACAATAGGTCCGAAAACACATGAAAGTTATAACTTTTATCGTTTTAGGTTTTATAGGTTAAAAAAAACATCAAGAAAAGAAAAAAAAAGGGGCCGAAGAGAAATCCTAGGGTTTGAAGCAGCTAGATATGCAAGGATCAGAAAAGCGACAACGGTCATAATTGTAAACCCATGTGGAGTTGCCAGTTGTTAATATGAATATTAATTCCATGTGTACGAAAAAATACCACTTTAGTTGTGCATAAAAAACAACCCTAATAGCAAAGACGACTGCCAATATCCTCGGATCTGCAATTAGGTGATCAAGATAAATGCTACAAAAATCTAGATCTATGCATCAAAAGACATTAAGTAGTACAAAAAAAAAATTACTCCATGCATCCAATAGACAAGACAAGAATATGTTTAATGAATTGTGTAGTAATGGCACCTGGGAGGAAAACACAGAAGGTTGTTACCAGTTCTCCTCAATGGGATGGGTTCTTGTAAGTCCTTAGCACTTCAGATCTAAAATTCCTCTCTCTTGATGGTGTAGAAAACCCAGACAAAAATGGTAGAAAAATATGACGATGATGGTGGATCAAAGTCAGGCCAAAAGTATAGATCCAGAGTGATATTTAGGCAACAAAAGGTGGTAAATGAATGGGAAACCCTTCTATTTATAACAAAATATTGAGTTAGTATAGATATTGGTGCATAATTAAGATATTATTAACCAAATCAAGATCCAACTTTTACGTAATATTTTATTATATTTGTTGGAGGGAAAAGGAATTTGACTTGGGTCAAATCCCTTTATTTGTAAATAATAAATAAATAAATGATTTATTTATCCTTTTAAGGATGTGGTTGAGTAATAATCAAATAAATAATGATTTATTTTATTATTTAAGGGTGGTTTAGTCATATTCAACAAAGAATATTATTTAAATAAGGTTTATATAATTTTTCTTAGGAAATAATAAGATTAATAATTATTTATCTAATTAATTTCTCTGTTTTGGGTTAAATATAACTAGGAATATTAATTAGACTATTTTTTAACTAATTATTCCTTGAGGAAAATCAAACAAATGTAGATTTATTTAATATTTCCTCATGGGGTTTCCTATTTACACCATAAAAAACTTAATAAAGGTGGTCTACTAAGTTATTTTTGATAGTGAATGCAATTTAACTTATGGTAAAATTGGTCTTACATAGTTTACCTAGGTCCATCTAATAACAATAGGTTAGATGACCAAAAAATGGTGTAACAGGAGGTATTGGAATACTCCAAGAAGATACATTTTTTATTTCTAGTACCGAGTTTATTTCTCTATACCTTAGGTATCAAAGTATAACAGGTGGAATCAAAGACCCTAAAATGCTTTACTGAAGGAATGTGGCCATGCCACATCTCATAAGGAGTTTTATTTCTGATTTTATTAAAAGGACACCTATTCTTTATGTACACATCATATAGAACTTCATCAGCCCAAAACGTCAATTTTACATTCTTGAAAAACAGCATGGAGTGAACCATATTTAAAATTTTCATGTTCATTCTTTCAGCTACACCATTATGTTGGGGATTATAGTGCATGATTGTTTGATGTTTGATCCCATGTTGGCGAAGATAGTTTTTAAATTTATTTGAAGTGTATTATTTTCCATTAGCAGTGTGCAAAGAGCCAATACGAGTTTGTGCATCATTTTCAATCCATGTATGAAAATTCTTGAATGTTTGAAAATAATCAGATTTTTTCTTCAATAATTAAACCAAAAACATTCAGGTGTAATCATCAATAAATGACATCATATATTTATTTCCATTTGCAGAAGAAACAAGCATGGGGCCACATAAATCTGAATGACTATGTTCAAGTTTTCTATGTTCTATGGAATGTGAATCATGAAAGGAATGTTTGCTATGCTTTCCTAAAATACAAGCATCACATTGCCTAAGTTTCCTAAGAATTGTATGCAATTTAGTAACAAAATTTTTCTTCAACAATCGAAGGCTCTCATGGTTTAAGTGTCCAAATATAGCATGCTTTAAAAGACTTGATGGGAATGTACATTTAAAACAAAAATCTCCTTCATAAGACAAAGTGGTTGTCTTCCTTCGAAAAGCCTTCTATCTTTCTACAAACTTAAGGGAATCAAAGGTGATCTTCATGAGGTTTCCACTTGCATCCAATGACTCAAGGTAGTGTGAGTAAGTGGGATACAATGACGTAACATAAGCTATGAGAGGTATGTCAACTTCTACACCACTATTTTTAATGTCATACATCATAGATCTTACTTTTGATGCTAAATAAAGAGGGTCATCATTTTTCAATTGAAAGTTGAATAGCTTAATCATTAATTGAAAATTTTCAACTTCTGAATGTGATTTGTAGAGTTGTTTTAATTTTCTCTACGCTTCATAGGAATTTGAAAATGGTTTAATATGGTGACTCACCTCTTCATTTACAAAAAATGAAATTAAGGCATAGTGCTTGCAATTCTTGTTTTCCAAAATTGAAATCTCCTTTTATGAGGTGGGCTTTGTTAGTGCATTGTCTCATTCAACTCATTTACAAATTCGTCTCCACAACTCACTAAAAATGAGAGTGTGCTTGATTTTCTGAGACAACTTAGGATAGTTCTCCTTGCGAGAGAGAAATAAACCCAAAATAGATATGAGAGAATTAATTGTACATATGTACTATAAAAAAAAAGTAGTATGCTAGAAAAAAACTCCATTCAGGTGTAAAAATGTATTTTACTGCAAAAATCTCAATTTTGGTAAAAAAAAAAAAATTATTGTAAAAAAAAATTGCATACGTTTTTCTCGGGGAGGTCGGATGTCTAGGGGGTCTACCTACGGAAGGTCATACCTAGGGGAGGTCATACTTGGGGGAGGTGGGACCTCGAGAAGGTTGGAATTGGGGAGGTCGCATAGGGGGAGGTGATGACAAAGGGAGGAGGGAGGGTAGAGGGTGGAGGGAAAAGGGAGGGAGGAGGAGGGTGGAAAAGGGAGCGGGGGGATGGAGGAGGATTGAAGGCCCATAGGTCAGTCGAGGGAGAAGGCACGTAGGCACTTTGGGAGGTAGGTGGAGATTATCGGGAGCAGGGAGAAAAGCAGCAAGAGAGAGTGTTGCGCAGAGTGAGAGCAGGGGGTGGGGAGGATAAAGGTATGGGAGGAGGGAGGAACAGGGAAGGAGAAACAGGAGGAGGCGATAGGGTGGTAGATTTTTAATGTTGTGGGACTACGCGGAGGAGCCCATGAGGAGGAGTCTGTGAGGTAGCTGAGAGGAGGAGAAGGAAAGGGAGCTCGGAGAAGTGATGGTGGGAGAGGCCTAGAGCTATGGAACTACTCCATCAATATAATTCAACACAACACCAGCAAAATAATTAAATGACACACCAAAATTCCTCAATGCAACAAGAGAATTCAACACAAGATTTTGCAGGAATATGACAGAGGTGTCAATCTTCAAAATTAGCAAAGACAATTTTTAATAATGGAGGGAGTTACAAGGGCAGGGAAGCCAAAAATATACTTGCTTCAGATACCATGTCAGGCGAGGAGGTAGCTCCAAAACATTAACCGTGATATTTGAATGAGGATGCTTATGGATATATACATGGAGGTGACACTGTTGTGATTCATTTCCTAATTAAATATCTTAGATTTCCTTATTTCCTATTTTACACTAATGTACAATTTCACATAATTCCTTAGGATTATGTGTTAACACAATAAAATAGGATTAGAAATAATCTACAGTTAAATCAATGAATCTAGTGCAAGTAATAAAATATAATTATAAATCAACATCCACAATGAAATTAATGCATCTAGTGCAAGAAATAAAATAGGATTACAAATCACCATCTACACTGAAATCAGTGAATTTAGTGCAATAAATCAAATACTACTAGAAATAATATACATTTAAATAAATGCATCTAGTGCTAGTAATAAAATATCATTATAAATACACATCTTCACTAAAATAAATGCATCTAGTGCAAGGAATAAAATAAGATTATAAATAACCAGCTACACTGAAATAAATGCATTTAGTGAAAAAAATATTCTCCCCTCTCTGCCCCTCCATCGATATCTATATCTCCCTGCATCTCTCTTTCTATACTCTTTATCTCATCCCCGCACACACACACGCTCTCTCACTACATATCTATCAATCTCACTGTCCCTCCCTCCCTATCTCCATATCTCTCTACTTGCACTTTACCTTCCATATATATATCTATCTCCCTTTGTCTCTGTATATCAACCCCAAAACATACACTCTATTTCTCAAATTTATCTACATATCACTACCTCCTTCTCTCCATCTCTATCTCTTCACATTCCCTCCCTCTCCCCTAATTTTACCTCTCTTCCCTCATGTTTTCCTATATTCCTCTCTTCCCCCGTCCATCTCCATCTATCTTTCTCTACTTCTCTCAACTCTATCACATCCTATCTCTATTCCTTTCTATCCCACCTCCCTCTCTCTCTCTCTCTCTCTCTCTCTCTCTCTCTCTCTCTTCACCTACCTACTTTGTTACTATATGCATCTCTCTCCTTCTCTCCCCCCTTCTCTCCAAATATCATTCTTTCTCTCTTAATCTCACCCAAAAATATACATACTCTCTCTCTATATCTCCGTTGTCACTCCCTCTCTCTCTCCACTTCTCAATCTCTATGTATTTTTTCTTCCCTCCCTCTCTCCCCTTCCAAACTCATCTCTCTATTGAGGGCTAGTGGGGAGATGAGATATGTCTTCTTCGGTATTATTTTGAACCAAATCAGATTGGCTTGTGTGTAGTTCTATTCCATGAAGAAGTTGCAAATTTGTTTGAAGATTCAAGGTTGATTTTGGAAGAGACATGCGGTCCCTATCATCCTAGTATGCTTGCAGTCTATAGAAATCTGGTAGGAACGCATGAGGTAATGGGCAGGTGAATAAAGTTAAAAATTTTATTGAATTTCCCCCATGGTGGTAATTTTAGTTTGATTTTTACTCTGAGTTCATTGCTTCAACATAAATCAATTATTTTTAGACATTCACATTTTCATGGTTGTCTAGGATTTATGCACAATTTACTTAGGAATTTTGAGTCCTTTTCGATGATTTCACTCATACAGAGGGGTTTAAAAATAAAAAATCATTCTTCATTCTTTTAGTATACGCATGCCATTTTAAAGCCATGAGATTATCAGTCAACCCATTATGTCGAAGAGGATGCAATTTTTTGGTGGTTCAATCAAACAAGTCCATTAGTTTCCCTCTGCATACCCTCAAAGTCTGCAAGTTTTAAATGAATCCATTTTACAGAGGCATTTTCCGTATGCTTTTTATTTTAAACTAGTCTTTCAATTTTCAGTTTACCTCAAATTAGTTATGTAAACTCACAAAATGTTCCATGTGCTAATTAGGAAAATTTTAGTGGAAGATTCACCATTATATTTTCAATTAAAGTTGTTTCACTATACATATTAGTAATTTTGAAAATTTATAATATTTTTCTAGTAAATTATACATTGGTATTGCATTACTCTATAAATCTATTTCTAAAATGAATAAATTTACCTCATGCATAGGTTGGATGATGAAATTTTTGTATTGGAGCATGTGTTATGATTTAGAGAAAAGAAAATGGACACATAAAACACAGATGTGGATGCTGAGAAACATAGGTTGACAAAGCTCTTGAAGGAAATTGGCAAGGCTAAAATTTGGAAGGCGAAGGGAAAATGGATTATGAAGAATCCCTTGAGAAATTTGTGCTAACAAGTAGGAAATTGATGTCTCATGGCTTGGACCTTGAAGCGCACTCTAGGGATTGTAGCATTGGGGACACATATGTGGAAATGAGAAAGGATGATAAAGTTTTGTTTGCCTATCTGAATGATATCATCGTACTCAAGTCTATGAAGGGTGAGAACCATGCTATTGTTGCTGCAATTTATGCTCACCTTGCTGATCTATATATTAAGACTGGAAAATTGAGGGATGCTAGAGAAATTTGTGAGAGTGTTCTAAGGATTTTTGAGAATCCCAGCTTGGGATGCCCCCTACCTAATATTATCAACAGGTTCACTAAAATAGTTGTGATATATGACGCCATGAACGAGCCTAAACATGTTTTGGGTCTTTTTCATAAAGATTTATAAGCCTTACATGATGCTCTCGATAAACAGATTGTGGTAGTAGGAATTGGAGCACATACAGGTGTTTTATACTCTATATTTGGGAAGCATACTGAGCCACGAGATTTGTTAAGGAATTCCATTGCAAAATTGAGGGTCAGTGGGAAGATGAGATTTTTCTTCTTTAGCATTGTTTTGAACTAAATGGGGATGGCTTGTGTCTATTGTTATTCCATAAATAAAGTTGTGGATTTGTTTGAAGAATAAATATTGATTTTGGAAGAGATCTACGGTCCCTATCATCCTGATATGCTTGCGGTGTATAGAAATATGGCGCAAACATATGATGCAATGCGCAGATGAATAAATTTAAACATTTTATTGAATTATTTGCATGGTGGTAATTTTAGTTTGATTTTGATTCTGAGTCCATTGCTTCAACATAAATCCATTTTTTTTAGGAATTCACATTCTCCTAGTAACTTGGGAGGTATGCATAAGTTTATTAGGAATTTTGAATCATTTTCAATGATTTCATTGATACGAGTGTTGAAAAATAAAAACTCATTGATGGTGGTTTTAGTATATGGATGTCTTTTTAAGCCCTTTATATTCTCAGTGAGCCCTTTATGCCGAAGTGGAGACAATATTTTGGTGGGTAAACAAAATAGGTCCATTAGTTTGCCTCTACATGCCCTGAATTTCTCCAATTTTTCAATGAATCCATTATAGAGAGGAATTTTCCGTGTGATTTTTCTTTTAAACTGGTCTTTTTGTCTTCACTTTACCTCAAGTCAGTTCTTCACACTCACAAAATATTCCATGCACTAATAAACAAAATTTTAGTGGAATATTCACCATTATATTATACATTAATGTTATTTCTCTCTATATATTTGTCATTTTCAAAATTCATAAGATTTTTGTAGTACATTATACCTTTCCAATGCATTCCTCTATAAATTTCTTTATGAAATGAATAAATTTATCTCATGTATAGGTTGGATAATGCAATTAGTTTATTGGAGCATGTGGTTGGAGTTAAAGAAAAGAGACTTGACATAGAAAAAACAAATGTGGATGTTGAGAAACAAATACTGATAGAGCTCTTGAAAGACGCTGGCCAAGCTAAAAGTTGGAAGGAAAATCCCTTCAAAGCATGCGAAGTTATCAAAATAAGAAAAATTAAGACACCATAGGATGAAACATAGCATGATAATCTATAAGATCATGTACTGTATGGAAATTGATTAAATTAGAAGATATCTAAGCATTGTTCATTTGTGGAAAATTATTGTAGGACCTTGAAGAGTCTATGTAAGGACTGATCTAACTCGACACTATTGGTTTTCAAGGTTCCTAGAGTTTATCTATAGGTTTTATGGTTGATTTGGAAATTTCATACTTAATTAAATACAAAATTTCGTTAAAAAGAATAGAATGATGATACCTGATAACGACAAGTTACATTTAGTCCTAAAGTTTGGCCAATGCGAAATAAAGAGAAATGAAAAGAAATGTGCTTAGAAAAAGTATTATTTTTCACCATGTATCTAATCGCCTTGAGATGGGTCAAATGTTGTTAATATTCTATCTTTTGATGACACAGTTTTAAACAACATTTTTTTGAACAAGGATTGGATTTGTTCTTATTCTTCGCTTTCTAAATGTTTTCATTACTGTACCGATTTTACAAAAATTGTAAAATTTCAATCCATTTTCATTTTGATATGGTCTATTGGATTTAAAGCGTAATGAGGTCATGGGATTTCTTACCTCTTATGCATTAAATCATACCAGGATAGATCCACTTATCTGTTCTCAATAATTTAAATCTTTTGTTTGGATCATTACATAAAAAGAATAAACCCTTTGATATCTTCAATAAGAAGGCAATATAAAGAAGAAACAAAGTTAAACTATATAAAATTTACTCTATTATAAATAGAAAAAAGTGAATTGCCAAATCTAAGCGCAGAACCTGCAAGTTAAGAAGACAACAATTTTTTCTCTTTATATGGGCATTGTTTTGTGTTTGTGATCATATCTAAAAGGCTCATTTTATATATATTATCACGTCATGGTCACATTTTATCTAAATGATTAGGTGGTTTTATGTATGGTTGCAAATTGATATATGGCTTTATAGGTTGAATTTGGAAAAACGTGGATAGTTATATTTGAAAATTTTCTTTAAAATTTTGGTGAGGTACCTTTATATAGAAAAATTTTTCCTTCTGAAACCTTTCAACGCACATTCTCAACGCATGTCTCAATTCCAAAAATTATTTAAATTTTTGCTTACCAACTTGATTGAGCCTTGATGCTCCATCTGCATTTCTGTAAACTTTTATTATATTTCTTTGTAACCATATTATATGTAAGAACCGTTTCATGATATTTTGTATATTTTCATTTCCATAATTGTCCTTATTCATACGCTACTCTGAAAAAATTTAAGTTTTTGTCATTTACGTGATTTTCCTTATACATATGCTTGTATTTATAATGAAAACACAAGTTTAAAAGGAAACCTTGCATGATGCTCCTAGTCAACAAAGTACGATAGCATGCATTGAAGCACATATTGTCATTGTACACTCTGTCTTTCAAAAGCATGCTGAGGTAGGAGATTTGTGAAAATATTCCATTTACAAATTCAGGGTGAGTTGGGTGATGAGATTTGTTTTCTTTGCCATTGTTTTGAACCAAATGGGAGTGGCTTGTGTGTAGTGTTATTCCATAAATGAATTTTTAGATTTGTATGAAGAATCAAGGTTTATTTTGGAGGAGATATGTGGTCCCTATCATACTGATATGCTTGCGGTGGCCTCTGTAAATATGGTCGGAACGTATGATAATGAAGGTGAATAAATTTAAATTTTTTATTGAATTTTCTCCATGGTGGTAATTGTAGTTTGATTTTTATTTTGAGTTCATTTCTTCGGCATAAATCAAATATTTTTAGGAATTTACATTCTCATGATGGATTTTGAGGTATGCACAATTTTCTTATGATGAGTAAAATGTTGCAAATAATATGGTTGTTTGGAAGTAGACAAACTTCCTGGAAGAATTGAACGAGTTCAACATGATTTATGAGAATGTGAATATTTTAACCCTCTTAAATATTTCTTAATGGAAGACAAAATGAAACTATGATAAGTTATAATATTATCACATTTTAATCAAGGAAGTATTTATCATATAGACTAAAAAACACACCCATCTCAGATGAGTGTGCAAGTTGAATAGTATTTTACTTTCTCAAACATTTTACATCTATATTACATCTATATTGGCTGCATGTCTAAGCATGAGAGAAACATATGCAAGATGGTTATTCTTCACAGCATAATGTAGAGGGGTCTATATTGTTCCCGTGAGTATGTTTATACTTCCCCATGGTTATTTATTATTAATAGGAGTGTCTCAAGGTGGCCATGACCTACAAATGTGTGAACAATAACTGGTCATGTCTTCTTTCCATAAGTTACAAAGTTTTTCACAATTAAACAATTTATACAACATCCATTCAGAGGAGTGTCATGCTTCAAATCCAAATACAGAGCTTCATTTTCATCTTGATATGTTTCTTTGAAGCATGTTTTTAAGGATTTTATTAACTACTTCAACTTGGCCATTACGTTGGGGGTAATAAGAGGAGGAATGTTGGTGCTCAAAACTCAACAGTGAAGATAGCTCATGCCATATCTCATCTTAAAAATGTCAGCCATGGTCGGAGACCAATTGTTTCGAAACTCCCAATTGAGCGATCACATGGTTAAAGAAAAAGAGGGCTGTGGTAGCTGCCATGTTGTTAATTGCTGGCATGGCCTCAGCCCATTTGGTGAAATAGTCAACCGCCACGATGATATACTTATGGTTATTAGCCAATGACGGTCGACACTCCATAAATTCTATGGCCCACTTACAAAAGGGACCAGCTGAGATGACAGGACGCAGGGAAGCTGGAGGAGCTCGTGCCTTAGGGGAAAAATGTTGGAAATTGGGGTAATGTTTGACTGCCTCAATGAAATCACCAAATAGAGAAGGCCAAAAATACCCAACGCGAATGATTTTCTAGGCAGTGGCCAAACCAGAGAGGTGGCCACCATAAGCACCACTATGACAGGCAGTGAGGACTTGCTCTACTTCAGTGTGTGTGAGACAATGATGAAGGACAGAATCTACACTGTGACAATAAAGGTCATCACCGATAAGAAGGTAAAAGGGGGCTTAGTGTCAGATACATCTTCGAGCATCACGATCAAGATGGAGGGCGATATTTTGGGTTCACAAATAAGTGAGGATGTCTCCATACTAAAGGTCATCAGTGGTAATGGCAAAGAAATGTTCATCATGGAAATTATCATTAACTAGAGGATCATGTGTACCTGTAGGTAGTTTGGAAATGAGTTCAGCGAGTGCTAAACCTTTCTTACTTTTTGGTGTGACAGATTCAAGATTGAATCCATGGAGGATCACGATCCAATGGGCATAATTCCCATTGATGATTCGACGACTCAATAGGAAGGCCATAGGGTTGGAATTAGTCACGACTTTGGTGGAACACATGAGGATGTAATGACGAAGCTTCTGGACCGAGAACACGATAGCTAGTGCTAATTTCTCTTCATGTAAGTAGGATAAAGGAGGTCCTACCAGGTTCTTAGTGACATAATAGATAACATGCTCAATTCCATTGTCATCTTCCTGAATGAGGACTCCGGCGAACGAGTAGGTGGAAGCGGAGATATAAAAGATGAAATCCATATCAAAGTCAGGTGGAAAAATCAAGGGAGTAGATGTGAGAGCATGCTTCATGGCATCAAAAGAATCTTGACCATAAGAATCCCAGACAAAAGGGATATTAGAGCGGAGGAGTCTAAGGAACCCATGTGTGATGGTGGCATAGTCAGGTACAAACCGACGAAATTAGCTTTGCCTTGGAGGCTTTGTAACTGGCGTAAAGTATGAGGGATAGGAAGCTCAAGGATGGCTTGAAATTTCAATGGGTTATGCGTGATACCATCTTTAGACACAATGAAGCCTAGAAGATGGCCGGAAGGTATATAAAAGACACACTTCAGCTAGTTGAGGTGGATATTATACTTCATAGAAAGATGGTACATAGATCGTGGAGGTGCTGCGCCCAATGTATAGAATGTGTAGTTAGGTTGTCTAAATAAGAAAGTATAATATGAGTTGGGTCATGGAAAAAGTAAGACATAGCCTGCTAAAAAGTGGCTCCTGTGTTTGTAAGGCCGAATGAGATGACTTGATAGGAAAAGGTTCACCATGGACTAGTGAACGTGGTTTTAAGTTGATCAGCATGACGAATAACAATTTGGTTGTACCCAGAGAAACCATCCATAAAGGATAGGACCTCGTTCCCCACACACTCATCAATGATTTGCTCAATGAATGGTGTGGGGAAGTTTTCTTTGGGACAAGCTTTGTTCAGATCGCGAAAGTTAGTGCAGAAATAGATCATGCCTTGTTTCTTGAGAATGGGAACTAGATTGGACACCTAAGTGGTGTATTCAATGGAATAGATAAAACCAGTCTGCTTGAGCTTATCGATTTTGGCTTTGACAACTTCTCGTCTCGAAGGATTAATGGTTCTCAACTTTTGACAGATAGGATTGACATTAGGCCATGTATCGATATGGTGTTTGACAATGGTAGGATAAAGTTCGGGCTTTTCTGAATAGGACCAAGTGAAAATATCATGAAATTATTTGAATAACTTGGTGTAAGCCTCAACCTCTTCTGGGTTGAAATGGGCACCCAAGGTGATATTTTATTCTATCCCTGCTTTGTTAGAAATGTCAATTTTAATGGTAGGAGAGATATTGGCCATATTTCATTCTTGGAAAGCATCAGGTGTAGGAATGGGATTTCTAAACCAATCGACTTCACTAGAAATGCAGTATTTAGTTTCCACATCATATTAGTTGTGGAACTCCTACAGGAGGAAGTACGCATGGTGGTGCATATCATCTCATGGAAAGCCAACATCGATCATCGCTTCCATAATGTCTTCATCAAAGTGAAATATGGGGTGACTGGAGGAATGGAGACTACCTAACACGTTAGAGCTACCTAACTCATCATTATGTGAAGAAGGGCTCACAGTGCAACTTCATGGGGGATGACCAAAGAGTAAGCAGATAAAGGATCTACCGATGTTGAGCCCAGGGTGATCACTGAAGGGCGGTCAAGTGGATCATCAGGGGAAGTCTCCATGGGGGCTTCCACTGAGGGTCTCATGGATCATGATAGGTAGAAAATGGTGGTCAAAGGCTCCTTCATGTCGACATCAAGAGGATGGATGTCAATGGGATTAGGAAGATCATTTGGTTCTTCTGAGGCAAAACTTGTGAACGAGGAGGGGGTGCACTTGTTACGCTTGGCCTCGAAATGGTGAAAATCTTCCAGAAAGGAACGATACTCTTCGAGGTGAGGAAAATGGTGAGTGTAGTGGCCATGGAAATCACACAAAGCACAAGGGTGATTTGTGCACAATTATTTGAGTTTCGGGAGTAAATCGAGTATAGTTACATAGACCTCAAGGATGTCAAATTATGAAAACATCTCATTAAACATGGGCTTAAGGTGAGGCAACTCTGGACAAGTATGGGTGGCATGCCTGAAAACATCACACAAAGCGCACTGGATAATGCACCTTGGCAGCTGAGGAGGGGCAAGGTTTGTCGGGGTAGTCCTGCCTTTGGCTGCTTTGTTGGTTTTGCCCCTCTTACCTGAATCTATCCCAGCAGGATGAGGTTCCTGTTGAGGTGGCTGAGGCACTGTAGCCGCGGGAGAAGTCATAGGGAGGTAGCAGTTGGGGGATCAAGGTACCAAACATGAATCCCTAGGGTTAGGTTAAGTAGAGAGAGGGTGGCCATAACAAGTACCGTGTAGACTCCGGGAAGGGGGGTTAGGAATGGTATTTGAACAGATGGGTAATGACTAGGTGGGACAGCTCCAAGATGGTTAAGGCCTGGAGGAACCGTTCCAAGAGGATAAAGAGGCTCATGAGTACCATATGAAGGTGAAGGGCTAGGAGGAGGAGGTCCAGAAGGATGAATCGAAGGGCTAGGAGGAGGCTGTGGAGGGCGTGGAGGTTGTTGAGTAGTTGAAGGGGGCCAATTGAGGGTAGCCTGAGATGATTGCACCATGTAAACATTCTATGAGATGGGATCAGAGACAGGAGTAGGAAGACTAGGGAAAGTACCAAGTAATGAGGAATATTTGTAGACTCCGAGTGAAACACTGTTCAAAGGATAGATGGTTTGCTTGTTGGCCACTGAAGAGATAGTGGACTTAGATGAGGTCTGAGACTTTAGTTCGTAATATGTCAACTGGTCAATGGTAACTATATTTCCCTTATGAGGGAAGGACATCTAGCGGTGGACCACGGAAGGGACAACAGTCATCACATAAGTGTAGCTATGACCCAATAGAATGTTGTAATATAAGGGGGCATATATGACTTCTACGTCAACGCAAACAGTCTTGTCCGTAAGAGTAATAGGACAATTGTGGAATAAGCCAATGGGCTTGGAGGCGTGGCCATCCCACGCTGGGAGAGTGATTGTGGAAGGAGAAAAATTAGGTGATCTGATTTGCTTCCAAACCGAAGTGGAAATCACATAGGTGGATGTCCTCTCATCAATAATGCATCGGGAAACGTTAGCATTCTAGATTTTGACTAGGATTTGGAAGGTGGCAGAAGCAGGGAGAGGAGGATGGTCTGACCAGTCAACATCAAAGACAATCAATCGATCGTCGAAAGGATATAAAAATCCCATGGAAAATAGTATAGCTTTTTGTTGTGAAGGGCATGACTGGAGGAGTTCCAGCTTTGAAATGGCAGCAGGGGATTGTGCCAAATCATCTACTATGTTATAGGAATGGGCAACCTTACCGGAAGCAACATTTCGGCATAGTGGTCCCTTAAGGATCTTAGTATGAACCTCTGCCTTAAGCTAAGGGATATGTAAGGGACCATTAGGTGTCAAAAGAGGCTCTATGGAGACCGATGGAGGCGGTTAGGGGACAGACGTAGCAGGAGGCTTGTTGTACCGATGGAAGAGGTTGAGTGGTCACCTGACCTTCAGGTGGTTGGGTAGCCACAAATTTTTGCTGAGGGAAAGGATCGGTAAGCAGAGCCATTTGACTAGGTGCAGCACTGGGAGGGATGAAAGGGAAGGCTTGTTTTCTTCTCAATGTTGCTTGAGACTCCCACAGCTACCGCATTTGTGCAAAAGAGGAAAATCATGCATGTAATGACCATAAACACCACAACAAGAACAGGGCTTGTTCATGCGAACAGGCCTATCCTACTTGGGCTGAGTGCCCTATTGATGGTTTGTAGTGTTAGGATAATTACCTTGATTAGGTCCAGGATTAAGAGGAGCAGCTTGATTTTGAGTGCCTTTTCCCTTCTTTTTTGAGGGAGGAGGATTAGTCATGCCCTGCTATGCATACACCTTCTCCTGAGGGGGCGGTGGTTGTTGTTGCGGGGGTTGAGAATGCAAGGGAGAAGGAGGTGCTAATGCTGGAGGAACTGGAGCACTAGGTTGTGGATACGAATAACAAGGAGGTTGGGTAATAGTGTGGTAAACAGGAGGTTGGGAAAAAAGAGGAGGCATGTTGTATCCTGGATACATGCTACTGGGAGGGGGAAAAGTGCAAGAGGTCTCATCCCCCCTGAGGAAAGCCATAGCCCATGGGAGGTTGAGCATACGAATTAGAGAGAGCTCCAACGATACTGTCGGTGGCGCGAGATGCCCCCGGTGTGTTGACACCATCGGGTCTGGGAAGATCAGGTAGAACGGTATAAACATAACCCGATTGAGCGTAGATCAGGTCATATTTTAATGCAATTGGAGAGAGGTTTCTTCAGTTTGAGGAAAGTGCGATGCACATCTTTTCCAATAGGTGGAAAAAGAGATCTAAGGAACTAGTCCATGTAGACACGATCTTCGAAGGTAGGAGCTCGACATAGGCTCTTTCTTCTCTGCCATTCCTGGACATGGTCGGATAGGCAGATCGGAGAAAATTGCTGAAAGAATTCAAGAGTTCGGTACTAGTGTCATAGCAAAGGGGAAGCTGGAAGTAAGACAGAGAAGCCCATGAAAGAGTCGCAAAGGTGGTATGAGAGGAAGGGGCCTGATCAACATACCACTTAGAAGCTTCACAAGTAAGCGTACATTGGAACAACCAAAGATGTATAGAGTCATTGGTGATGGGGTTAGATGAACACCAGATGTGGAAAGATTGAACATGATTTTTAGGATCTTCTCCAGCAAGGCCTTCAAACTTTTGGATGTCAGAAGGGAGCTTCGTCAGCATAGCAAGCCAACTAGCATCATGGTGTATAGATTCGTTTATCAACTGGTAAAAATCAGGGAGGCTGAGGCCTAGTGTCCATTGCGGTCTCACTAGTGGTATTCCCAGCATGAGGGCTGGCGTTACCACCAGCATTAGGTCCTGCACCAGACATGGTGAAGGTTTCAGGGGGAGAACCGAAGTCGGAATGAGAAGGATAATGAAAAGGACTAGAAGAAGAGTCAGTGTGCGGACTTGTTGGAGGACTAACTCGAATGCTACATGGAGGAGTAAGTATTCCTACCAGAAACTCATGATGAAGACCAAGAATTCTCTGGGATAAACGCCTTGGTGGCACAATTATGACGACACAAAAATGACACGAAGGAAAAAGAGACCGACAAGGGCAGGGAGGTGTAGGATCAATTGATTTCAATGTTTTAGAGTCTTTTCTTGGCGGTGTTAACCAAGCCCTTTTTCGCTTAGGGTGTGTGTGTTAATTGTGTTAATTTTGATTTTTAAACCCAGATTTTTGTAGAGAAAAAGAAAAAGTGTGTTGTATAGCTGTAAATAAACCTGCGAATGACAGTATATAAGCCTACAAAAACAAAAAATAAATAGCTAATAATGAAATAATCTAAACCCAGGGAAGCGGTTCTCTCAACAAATAGTCTATATGTGAGTAAAAAACTATTCAAAACACACTAAAAAATCCAATATATCTAAGGTTAGGAGGGATGGGGATCTAAAGGACAAAATCTGCTGGAAAGTGGTGCAGAAAACAACAACAAATCAGAGGAAAAATTGTTGTAAAAAGAAGTCGTGAAAGGCTATCTCCTGGAGGGAAATGGAGTGAACCCTAGAGGAAAACCAAAAAAAATATAAATGAGGTGATTTGGATGGATAAAAAGATGATCTAAAGTGGATCTAAAGGTGAGGTATCAGATCTGAAAAATGGCTCAAGACTCTGAAATTTCAGACAACCTACAACAGCAAAAACTCGTCCACAAAAATTGGAGGGTACTGAAGCCATAGGGGGCTAGGTTCCCATTTAGTTGAGAAAAATAGAACAAGTACAGGCCCAAAATAGGTGGAGGCAGAGGTCAGACAACCCTGAACAGAGGCTCAGACAAACCCAAAAAAATTTCAGCAAAACTCCTACAAAAAATCCAGGTCGCAGTTTCTGACCTGTTTTCAATAGAGGTCGCATTTTTTGGGCTGATTCCCACTTCTTGAAGCTCCAGGTTGCAGGTTTTGTGCCAAAAGGTGTGACCTACACTTCAGGCACTCTCGATAGCATATTTTAGAGAAAATTTTCATCTCAGCTGCAACTGATGT
Organism: Pinus albicaulis; assembly: GCA_034641835.2. Taxonomy (NCBI): domain Eukaryota; kingdom Viridiplantae; phylum Streptophyta; class Pinopsida; order Pinales; family Pinaceae; genus Pinus; species Pinus albicaulis. The sequence goes on along the minus strand of CM076574.1, from coordinate 254,030,435 downwards.
CTATCACCTGCGCAATAGGTCTGAAAACACACGAAAGTTAGAATTTTTATCGTTTTAGGGTTTTATAGGTTAAAAACAACATCAAGAAAAGAAAAAACAAGGGGCTAAAGAGAACTCCTAGGTTTTTAAGCAGCGGGATATGCAAGGATCAGAAAAGCGACAACAGTCATAATCTTAAACCCGTGTGGAGTTGCCAGTTGTTAGTATCAATCTTAATTCCAGACGTACGAAAAAATACCACTTTAGCCTTGCATAACAAATAGCCCTAACAAAAAATATGGATGCCAATATCCTCAGATCTGTAGTTAGGTGATCAAGATAAATGCCACAAAATTATAGATCTATGCATCAAAAGACATTAAGCAGTAGAAAAACAAGATTTTACTCCATGCATCCAATAGACAAGACAAGAATATGTTGAATGAATTTTGTTTTAATGGTAGCTGGGAGGAAAACACAAAAGGGTGTTACCAGTTCTCCTTAATGGGATGGGTTCTTGTAAGTCCTCAGCACTTCAGATCTAAAATTCCTCTCTATTGATGGCGTAGAAAACCCATACAAAAGTGGTAGAAAAATATGACTATGATGGTGGATCAAACTCAGACCAAAAGTATAGATCCAGAGTGATCTTTAGGCAAAAAAAGGTGGTAAATGAGTGGGGAAACCCTTCTATTTATAACAATATATTGAGTTAGTCTAGATATTGGTGCATAATTATATTATTAAGCAAATCAAGATCCAACTTTTATAGAATATTTTATTATATTTGTTGGAGGGAAAAGGAATTTGACTTGGGTCAAATCCCTTTATTTGTAAATAATAAATAAATAAATGATTTATTTATCATTTTAAGGATGTGTTTGAGTAATAATCAAATAAATAATGATTTATTTTATTATTTAAGGGTGATTTAGTCGTATTCAACAAAGAATAATATTTAAATAAGGTTTAAATAATTATTCTTAGGAAATAATAAGATAAATAATGATTTATCTAATTAATTTCCCTGTTTTTGGTTAAATATAACCAGGAATATTAAATAAACTATTGTTTAACTAATTATTCCTTGATGAAAATCAAACAAATGTAGATCTATTTAATATTTCCTCATGGGGTTTCCTGTTTAGACCATAAACAACTTAATAAAGGTGGTTTACTAAGTTATTTTTCATAGTGAATGCAATTTTACTTAGGGTAAAATTGGTCTTACATGGTGTACCTAGGTCCATCTAATAACAATAGGTTAGGTGACCAAAAAATGGTGTAACAGGAGGTATTGGAATACTCCAAGAAGATACATTTTTTATTTCTAGTACCGAGTTTATTTCTCTATACCTTAGGTATCAAAGTATAACAAGTGGAACCAGAGACCCTAAAATGCTTTACTAAAGGAATGTGGCCATGCCACATCTCATAAGGAGATTCATTTCTGATTATATTAAAAGGAAACCTATTCTTTATGTACACATCACATATAGCTTCATCAATGCAGAACATCAATTTTACATTGTTGAAGAACATCATGGAGCAAACCATATTTAAAATTGTCATGTTCATTCTTTCAGCTACACTATTATGTTGGGTATTATAGGGCATGATTGTTTGATGTTTGACCCCATGTTGGCGAATATAGTTTTTAAATTCGTTTGAAGTGTATTATTTTCCATTATTAGTGCGAAAGAGCCAATACGAGTTTGTGCATCCATGTATGAAAATTCTTGAATGTCTGAAAATAATCAGATTTGTTCTTCAATAAGTAAACCAAAAACATTCGGGTATAATCATCAATAAATGCCATCATATATTTATTTCCATTTGCAGAAGCAACAAGCATAGGGCCACATAAATCTGAATGAATATGCTCAATTTTTCTATGTGCTATGGAATGTGAATCATGAAAGGAATGTTTGCTATGCTTTCCTAGAATAAAAGCATCACATTGGTTAAGTTTCCTAAGAATTGTACGCAATCGAGTAACACCATTTTTCCTCAACAATCGAAGGCTCTCATGGTTAAGTGTCCAAATATAGCATGCCATAAAAGACTTGATGTGAATGTAGATTCATGATAATGAGAATTCAATGCAAAGTTTTGTGCATGAGCATATTTACCTTGCAGCTTTAGAAGTTTTCCTTATTCTATTCCTCTCATGACAAGTGAGCAATCTGATGCTTCTCTGACCTCAACCTTGCCATCAAACATACGAATCGAGTTTCCTTGCTAGGGGATGTGGATAAAGGGAGAAAAATTTCTCCTCAACTCAGGTAGGTATAGGACATGATGTAGAAGATGGTCTAGAAGACCATGCAACTTAAGATTGATTGTGCCAAGCTTTGATGGCTTGAGTTTAGATTTGTCTGCAAAATATATCGATCCATCAACCTTGTTAGTAAATTCTCCAAAAATTTATTTTCTAAATGTCATGTGACATGTTGCTCCTAAATCTAGAAACCAATCATTTCTCAAATAATTAAGTGAAGCGTCAAAAAAGTATTCAGTTACACCAATGTTACAATGTGCTACAACATAGTCAGCAGATTCAGGTGCTTTACCTTTGTCTTTGTCATGAGTTTTACTTTTTTCTTGATTTATTTTTTTCTCAATTATTTCCCAAGGCAGCTTACATGTAGAATGCGCATCATGCTAATATATATTGCAGCGTATGCAATGAAGATTATATTTTTCACTTTGACCTTGTCTGCCCCCCCTTCCTCTGAAATTTCTTCTTCCACTTCCTCTTCAGCCACCTCTTCATCTAGAAGAATCTTGAGCATGATTCTCATCTCTATGTGTAAAACATACATCTCCTTCATAAGACAGATTGGTTGTCTTCTTTCCAAAAGCCTTCTATCTTTTTGCAAGCTTATTCTCAATGGAATCAAAGGTGATCTTCATGAGGTTTCCACTTACATCCAATGACTCAAGGTAGTGTGAGTAAGTGGAATACAATGCCTTAGCATAAGGTATGAGAGGTATGTCAACTTCTACACTAGTATTTTTAATGTCATGCATGATAGATCTTACTTTTGATGCTAAATAAAGAGGGTCATCATTTTTCATTCAAAGTTGAATACCTTAATCATTAATTGAAAATTTTCAGCTTTTGAATGTGAGTCATAGAGTTATTTTAATTTTCTCTACGATTCATAGGAATTCGAAAATGGTTTAATATGGTGACACACTTCTTCATTTACAGAAGCTGAAATGAAGGCATAGGCCTTGAAATTCTTTTTTTCCAAAATGGAAATCTCCTTTTCAAAGGTGGGCTTTGTCATTGCATTGTCTCATTCAACTCATTCAGAAATTCGTCTCCACAACTCACTAAAAATGAGAGTGTGCTTGATTTTTTGAGATGACTCAGGATAGTTCTCCTTGGGAGAGAGAAATAAACCCAAAATAGATTTGAGAGAATTCATTGTACATATGTACTATAAAAAAAATGTAGTTTGCTAGAAAAAAACTCCATTCAAGTGTAAAAATGTATTGTACTGCAAAAATTTCAATTTTGGTAAAAAAAAAAAAAAATATTGTAAAAAAAAAATTGCATACTTTTTTTTCGCAGAGGTCGGACATCTAAGAGGTCTACCTATGGAAGGTCATACCTAGGGGAGGTCATACTTGGGGGAGGTGGGACCTCTTGAAGGTCGGACATGGGGAGGTTGCATAGGGGGAAGTGACAACAGAGGGAGGGAGGGTGGGTAGAGGGTGGAGGGAAGAGGGAGGGAGGAGGAGGAGGGTGGAAGAGGGAGCAGGAGAGGGAGAAGGAGGGAAGCCCCATAGGCCAGTCGAGGGAGAAGGCATGTAGGTTCTTCGGGAGCTAGGTGGAGATCATTGGGAGCAGGAAGGAAAGTAATGAGAGAGAGTGTTGCGTGGAGTAAGAGTAGGGGGTGGGGAGGAGAAAGGTATGGGAGGAGGGAGGAGGAGGGAAGGAGAAACGAGAGATTGATTTTTAATTTTGTGGGACTACGCGAAGATGCCTGTGAGGAGGAGCCCGTGAGGGATCTGAGAGGAGGAGCAGGCAAGGGAGCCTAGAGAAGTGATGGTGGGAGAGTCCTAGAGCTTTGGAACTGCTCCATAAAAATAATTCAACACAACACCAGCAAAATAATTCAACAATGCATCACAATTCCTCAACACAGCAAGAGAATTCAACAAAGGATTTTGCAGAAATATGACGGAGGTGTCAATTTGCAAAATTAACAAAGAAAATTTTTAACAATGGAGGGAGTTACAAGGGCACGAAATCCAAAAATAGACTTGGCTTAGATACCATGTTAGGCCAGGAGGTACCTCCAAAACATTAACCGTGATATTTGATTGAGGATGATCATGGATATATACATGGAGGTGACACTGTTGTGATTCATTTCCCAATTTCTCTTAGATTTCCTTATTTCCTATTTTACACTGATGTACAATTTGACATAATCCCTTAGGATTATGTGTTAACAAAATAAAATAGGATTAGAAATCATCTACAGTTAAATCAATGCATTTAGTGCAAGTGATAAAATATAATTATAAATCAACATGCAGAATGAAATTAATGCATCTAGTGTAAGAAATAAAATAGGATTAGAAATCACCGTCTACACTAAATCAGTGGATTTAGTGCAAGAAATCAAATACGACTAGAAATAATACACATTTAAATAAATGCATCTAGTGCTAGTAATAAAATATCAGTATAAATAAACATATTCACTAAAATCAATGCATCTAGTGCAAGAAATAAAATAAGATTAGAAATCACCAGCTACACTGAAATCAATGCATTTACTACAAAAAATATTCTCCCCTTTCTCCCCCTCCATCTATATCTATATCTCCCTCCATCTATTTTTCTTTGCTCTTTATGTCACCCCCGCACACACACACACTCTCTCACTACATATCTATCAATCTCATTGTCCCTCCCTCCCTATCTGCATCTCTCTCTACTTGCACTTTACCTTCCATATATATATTTGTCTCCCTTTGTCTCTCTATATCAACTCCAAAACATACACTCTATTTCTCAAATGTATATACCTACCACTACCTCCTTCTCTCCATCACTCTCTCTTCCCCTTTCCTCCCTCTCCCTCACTTTTACCTCTCTTTCCTCATGTTTTCCTATCTGGCTCTTGTCCCCCCTCCATCTCCAACTCTCTTTTTCTACCTCTCTCAACTCTCTCACATCCTATCTCTATTCCTTTCTACCCTCTCTCTCTCTCTCTCTCTCTCTCTCTCTCTCTTTTCCTTCACCTACCTACTTTGTTACTATATGCATCTCACTCTCCTTCTCTCCCCCCTTCTGTAGAAATATCATTCTTTGTCTTTTAATCTCACCCACAAACATACATACTCTCTCTCTATATCTCCCTTGTCACTCCCTCTCTCTCTTCACTTCTCAACCTCTATGCATTTTTTCTTCCACTTGAGGGCCAGTGGGGAGATGAGATATGTCTTCTTCCGTATTATTTTGAACCAAATCAGATTGGCTTGTGTGCAGTTCTATGCCATAAAAGTAGTTGAAAATTTGTTTGAAGATTCAAGGATGATTTTGGAAGAGATATGTGGTCCCTATCAACCTAGTACGCTTGCAGTCCATAGAAATCTGGTAGGAATGCATGAGGCAATGGGTAGGTGAATAAAGTTAAAATTTTTATTGAATTTCACCCATGATGGTAATTGTAGTTTTAATTTTACCCTGAGGTCATTAGTTCAACATAAATCAGTTATTTTTATTCGTTCACATTGTCATGGTTTTCTGGGATTTATGCGCAATTTTCTTAGGAATATTGAGTCATTTTCGATGATTTCACTCATACAAAGGGGTTGAACAATAAAAACTCATTCCTCATTCTTTTAGTATATGCATGCCATTTTAAACCCATGAGATTATCAGTCAACCCATTATGTCGAAGAGGATGCAATTTTTTGGTGGGTCAATCAAACAGGTCCATTAGTTTTCCTTTGCATACCCCCAAGGCCTCCAAGTTTTAAATGAATCCATTATATAGAGGCATTTTCCCTATGCTTTTTAATTTAAACTAGTCTTTCAATTTTCAGTTTACCTCAAATTAGTTATGTACACTCACAAAATGTTTCATGTAATAATTAGCAAAATTTTAGTGGAAGATTCACCATTATATTTTAAATTAAAGTTGTTTCTCGATATATATTAGTAATTTTGAAAATTTATTATATTTTTCAGGTTGATTGTACATTGGTATTACATTACTCTATAAATTTATTTCTGAAATGAATAAATTTATCTCATGTATAGGTTGGATGATGAAATTTTTATATTGGAGCATATGTTATGGATTAGAGAAAAGAAAATGGACACATAAAACACATATGTGGATGTTGAGAAACACAGGTTGATAGATCTCTTGAAAGAAATTGGCAAGGCTAAAAGTTGGAAGGCGAAGGGAAAATGGATTATGAAGAAACCCTTGTGAACTTTTTGCTAACAAGTAGGAAATTGATGTCTCATGGATTGGATCTTGAAGTGCACTCTAGGGATTGTAGCATTGGGGACACATATGTGGAAATGAGAAATGATGATAATGTTGTGTTCGCCTATCTGAATGATATCACCGTGCTCAAGTCTATGAAGAGTGAGAACCATCCTAGTGTTGTTGCAATTTATGATCACCTTGTCAATCTATATAGTAAGACTAGAAAATTGATAGATGCTATAGAAATTTGAGAGTGTTCTAAGGATTTTTTAGAATCCCAGCTCAGGAATCCCCCTACCTAATATTGTCAGCAGGTTCACTAAGATAGTTGTGATATATGATGCCATGAATGAGCCTAAAAATATTTTGGGTCTTCTTCATAAGGATTTGGAAGCCTTACATGATGCTCTCTATCAACAGAGAGTGGTAACCCCACGGTTAATCACTGTACAAAACCGGAGCAGTTTTGATCGCACCACCTTTGTGGGGTAAGCTGTATTTCCAATTCGAGTGCGACACATGCTAGGAGCTGACACGTGGCCTCAAGCAGTTTGGAGATACCACCCTCCCCATGCGTTAAATGTCGACTGTGGGCTCAGCGTGTTATAGACGTACGTCGTCCGATCTGAGGCAGGCTCATCGAATGGTGATCGCGCTCAAAGAAGCTCGGGGGATAAATTAAGGTATGGCATGGGCCCATGGACAATAATCAATCACCCTGCTCCCCATGACCACGACAGCAGTCAGCAGTCTCACAGGATGGGTGGTCCCCAACGCCAAGTCAGCATACACATTAGTACCCATGCGACAGAACCTGATTGGAGTGGGCCTTGTTTGGTTGCTCGCATGGTCAGGAAATCAGAACTTGATAAGCTTTATATGGTGGATTTCATAAAAATTTCGGATCACAAACACCCTGACATCAGCGGCCTTCTTTTGTGACCCGAAATGGTTTATACAACTTAGTTTTATCGGGAGTTTTGAAGTCCGGGGTATTTCATTTGATAAAGGGTGACTATATGGTTTTTTCCATTATACTAAAAAAGAGGCCGAAGGCTGGGTTTCAACTCTCATGCCTTCGATTCCTTAAAAGGAAGCCATCCATGGGTTAATTTGCCACGTCTCGTCAATGCTTCAAAGGCATTTATGCCTCACGATCCCTGCGCAACACTGCACACCAACGAAAACACAGTAAATGAATCACAATCAAAGAGTGTCAGTGTCAAAGACATAACGCACCAGAATGGAAGATTGAAGACAAATTTATGAGGATTACGGTTAATATTGCTTATCAAAAGCCTAATCCTCCCAATTAAGACATAGTTAAAATAAAATCCTAAATTTTTATCAGATAGAAGGCCTCCACTGCCACATCTGAGGCAAATTGATTCCTCCCAGCTACCACAGTGCCACCTGTGCCTCAAAGCATTCAAACAGAGGCCGAAGTTATTGATCAAGATCATATATTTTCCTCAACGCAACCAGAGAGTGAATTCTGCAAATAAACTTAATGACAAAATATCTGCAGAGTTACTCCAACATGACACAGAGCGTCAAAAGTCAACAAAATCTCCCACCGAGCTTAATCTTAAATGTAAATCAATTAATACAATAATAATACCCGTACACTTCTCCATTGAGCCCCTCAAAGGCCAAGAATTCATTAGTCTGTATTAATTATCTTTGGAGATCTTTTATCAGATCTCACCTCCTCATTCTTCTATAAATACTACTGGAGAAGATGAGAGAGGGATTGGTTGCTGAACTTTGAAATATACTTGAGCTTGAGACTTCTACTTGTAAATAGTGTTGACTGGCTCTTGGAGCTCTACTTGTGATAGATTAGTTAGTCTGGGAAGTGTAGATGATTGCTTAACTAAAGCATTAGACTTAAAGCTGTAACTGGTTTGGAGCATCAATACAAGCTGATTTATGGGATCCTGGTCTATGTCGACGATGATGTTATTTCTTATTGTGAATTGTTATTTTAATTCTATTTTCACTTTGTTCATATTCTCTTATAAAGAAAAACATGCATAGAGTTAGGACCTACTGTATATCAGTACCCTTCTCTGACTGAAAATCTTTATCTCCATGTTTTCTTCCAATTCGTGTTATTTAGGAATGATTTAATTCAGTTCTAAGCATAGGAATGTTGGCATTCCCTCGTCCTATTTCCTTAGCTAATTGTTATTCTTAAATGTTATTTTCAGTATATCTTAAGTAGATATGAACTAAGGAAGATATGGTGTGCCCTGGTCCTAGTTTTATCCCCAAAGAGTGTCTGAATGTTTCCCTTGGAATGTGTTGAAAGCTAGCTAGTGTTGAAAGACTTACCAGATCTTAGGCCATTCTTTGTTATCTTTGTGTTTGTCTTGAAAGTTTCCAAGTAGAGTAGAGCTAGGAGAGCATTTGTGGTGAGCCCGGCCCGCTATTTTATTCTCCAATGGTTGCCTTCAAATTTCCCTTTGTTTTATAATTTTTTCTATTGAAAGTGCATCAAAATCAGGCTAATTTAGAAGTACTTACCCGATCTTAGATTAATTTTATGTCTTTATTAAGTGTATGTCAAAGAAGGCTAGTTTAAAAGTACTTACCTGATCTTAGGCTGCTCTTTTTTCTCCATTTGCTTTAATTCCCCTTCTTGTTGTACCATTTCATTCCATAAATCAAAATTTAAAGAGATCCTTAGACATAGATGACTTGCCCCATGGACCACTCTTGCCCCTTGTTGTTTCAATTAAACCCTATTATGACTCCATAGCCCAATGGACTAAAACCTGCAATTATCTACATTTTTAGCGAAAGCTTGTTCTGATTGCTTGCAACTTCTCACCTTTGAAAATATTTGCATTTAGAACTTTCCCCTCAAGCCATATTCATGCTCAACCATCAAAACAAAAACAAAACCCTTGGCCTTCATAACTAGCCTAACATCATTACCATAAACTTTCAAAGAAAAATCCATGTTTGCACCTATTTGAGAGATCACTCTCCAGATTCAGGAGGGCTAGATCCTAGAATCCCAAAGTGGTTGAAATAATGTTCTCCCTGGAGTTGGAATTTTGCCAATCTTGCTAATTACAGGGTGCTAAAATTTTTGGCGACTCTGTTGGGGAACGAAACCAAATTTAATATTTTGTTCCCTTAAAAAACTTCATAAAACCTTGTGAGTAAAAGCAGCCCTTTTCAAGCACTACCAAGAAATGGTAATCATGAAGAAGCTTGTTTGAATCAATGAAAAACTAGGAAAGACCTAGGATTCTCATAAGAGTTGTCTAAACCTTGAAAGATGAGTTGGCTTAGCCATAAGAGTAGATTGTATTTGTCTCATAACCGTAGCTAAGTTGTGAAATAGATTTAGGACACTCTTAGAAACCACACAACTGAAAAATAACTCAGAAAACCCAAAAATATTTCAGATTGGAATTCAATAAACATGGTGGTGGACCATAAAACCTTTTACCTCTGAAAATAGTTATAAACTTCCATTTGGTGACTCCACAATCCTTAACAGACCTTAAAACTCCACTGGGAAGAACCCTTATCATTATACTATCATTCAAACTCGGTTAGAGGACTGTAGGATTAAAATTTGTATAAAACAGTTTAGTTAGCCACTTAAATATTGTCATATCTGGTTAAACTGTACTTGTTTATTTGGGTCTGAAAAACACAGCATAGTGGCTCCTAGAAAGATTCATACTAGAGCCCTTCCTGACCCAGATCCACCTGAGATAGTTGATTACTCAGAAAGTATCCTTAGGAAGTACCCTAAGATAAAATTATAAACTGATTTAAGATCACCCTTGAGAGATAATTCAGTTTTTGAAAATCTTTCAGCTCTACAACAATCACAAGTTGACTTAGTAAATCCCTTTAGAACTAGGTTATTTGATGATATAACTCAGCTAGATTCTGAGTCTTCACTTTCATCTCCTGAAACAAGTGAAAATCCTCGTAGTAGAGAAACAACACCTCCTGATTTACATTTCCTTCACAATTTAGGTGTCTCTCATCCAGGATCATCTCAGCAATATACTGCTATTCCATCCACATCTGTTCACCAAACATCCACTCTCCAAACCACTCCACTTCAACCCACTTTACCCTTTGTTAATCCACCGCTTGTAAATTCACCTCCACCACATATCATGGTAGAATGGTATGCTCCCTTAGTCCTTCCTGTTCCCTTAGTCAATCTTCCACAGGACTATCAGTCCAAAATTCCATTATATGATGCTAGTAATGCTACTACTGCATCACAACATGTGGATAAGATGAATGACTACTTTGACAGAAATGAAATTGATGATGATTTTGTCAAACTTAAACTCTTTGATCAAAGCTTGGGGGGAGAAGTAAAAAAATGGCTTAAAGGCTTAACCCCCCATAATATCAATGATCTCCAAGCCTTCCATCAGAATTTCTTAAACAAATGGGAAGTGAAGAAGAATCCTCTCCAAGTCCTTTCGGATTATAAGAACCTCCACAGAAACACTCGAGAAAGTGTACAAGCTTATTGCACTAGATTTAATGGTGTGTATAATGCCCTTTCCCCAGATCTAAAACCTCCACAAGGCTCAGCTCTAAACAAGTTTCCTGAAGGGTTTGACCTTGAGATGGCCTATCAGCTGAGAGAGAGAGATCCTGCAACTCTTGAAGATATGAAAAAAGGGGCTCTTGCCGTGGAAGTTAACTTGATGGAGAAAAGAGAAAGAATGAAAAATGAAAAGAGAGTATCCTTCAGGGAAGAAAACACACCTTCTACTTCCAACTCAAAGATGGAGAGAATGATGTAGGAGATGATGAAAGAAATGAGCATAATTAAGAAAGCACAAGCAAACCAAAACCAAAATGCTCCTCAAAATAGAGATCAGAATCAAAATCAGAATTTTAAAAGAAACCAACCTCAAAATAGACCAAGGGAAGATGATCAAGAGATCACTCCTCCATTTCATCAAAACTATGTGATTGAGGTTGAAGAAATAGATGAGCAAGCAGAGGATGAGGACATAAATATGTTGGGGGTAAATAATGATGACTTTGAAGTCCATTATGATAGAAAACAAGGTCTTTATACACCTTATGATGACAAAAGAGATGATAATGAAAGTTATTATCAAGACATGGAAAATGTTATCATAGAGCCTCAAAAGGAGCATGACCTTAGAAGCAAGAGAAACCTAGAAACCCCCAACACCAAAACCTCTAACAAATTTGCACAAAACAACACTGTAAACAAGCCGAAAGTTGTCAAACAGAAAGACAAGAAAGTAGCTAGAAATTCTGATAAAAGTAAAGAGAAAGGCACTCAAAACAATGAAAAATAGAGTGCAGCCCTTAGCAGTACTAACACTTCAGGTAGTACTCCTGTGAAAACCATTTTGTCAAATGTAAATAGAACAAATCAACAAAATGATGTTGCCGATAGCCTAGCAGCTAGTAAGGCTGAAACAAGTTCTGCAAAGAATCAAATTCCTTTCATCCTGGAGCAGGAAATTTCAAAAATCAAAATCTTTGCTCCCTTGACCGAGTTATCTGCCCAAAATTTATATAGGACCCAAATTTTGAAGGCTTTAAATATTGAGGATAATAATGACACAGTCAATCTTAATGATGACCGACCAGAGCTTATTTTTGGTCCTAAGATTGAAGGTAAGTATCAAGAGGGACCTATTCCTTCCTTTTATGTAAGTTTAAACGTTCATGACAAGATTTTTCATAATGCTATGCATGACTCAGGAGCTTCTCACAATTTAATGCCGAAAGCTGTAATGGAGAGCCTGGGTCTAAGAATCACCAGACCTTATAAATACCTATACTCTTTTGACTCTAGTAGAGTAAAATTTTTGGGTTTAATGAAAGACCTCTGTGTTAACTTAGCCCAAATTCCAGCCAAATGTTTAGTCATGGATATTGCTATGGCTGATGTGCCCCAAAAGTATGGAATGTTATTATCTAGGTCTTGGGGAGCTAAGTTACAAGGGACCATGCAAATGGACATGACCTATGCGACTATCCCTGTTTTCAATCAGATTAGAAGACTTTACAGGGAGTCTCATAAGCAATACATAGTTACAAGTCAAGACAAACCTCAAAACTCTCCTCTGTATTCTATAGATACAAGCCTTGATTATTTTATTCTATTTAACGATGAAGAACTTATTGAACAAGTGACCTTGTCTGATTTAAGGACAGATAAAGAGGAGGAAGAAGGTAACGTAGGAGTGTCAGAACAGTTTGCTAAACCTGTAAGCTCTGGCAAACAAAACAAAGATCTTGAGCTACAAATCATGTGTCCTTTGTTTTTAAACGATGAGAGTCGAGAAAGCATTTTTCAACTCAATAAAAAATCTGAGGAGTTAAGACAAGTTCAACAGTGTGCTGACCTCCAAGAACAATTTGATAACACACTTATTGAAGAGCATAGTAACACAAATGATAAACTCGAGACTAGTCCTCTATGGAGTACGCACTTCGATGGGTCTTGCACTAAGATCAATGCTGGTGCAGGGGTCTGGATACATAACACTGAAAATAATCTCATAGAAAGCCTTTCCTGTAGATTAAACTTTCAGTGTTCCAATAACATAGCGGAATATGAATCCTTGCTTCTAGGATTGCGTTTGTTGAAAAAGTTAGGAGCCAAAAGAATCAAAGTGTATGGGGATTTAGAGTTAGTCATTAGGCAAGTCAATGGGGAGTATAACGCAAATCATCCCAGACTTAGGGCCTACCGAAACGATGTCATAGACCTTTTAAAAACATTCGAGGAGTCCAAAATGATTTTTTTCCCAAGAAAAAGAAATATTGTGGCCTACAATTTAGCCTTTGCAACTAGAAAATGATTAACGCCATATGAAACCAAAGTCTTCACAACTCAAATAAAATTTAGACCAGCCATTCCTGATAACGAAAATATTGGTAGGTGTTCGATGGAGACAAACAAATATAAGACTTCATGCAGTTTAGAAACGAATTCGAACTACCAAGTTCAGATTTAGACTATGAAACCGACTTCCCTAGCGAAGAAAATTTTCTTGATGAAGAAGAAAGGTCTCCTTAACTTGCTAATGTGAACCTGTTATCCAGAAAACTTGAAAACAAAATAGAGATGAATGCAGAGTTAGAAACAAAGGAGTTAGAAACCCTGCAATCTAATGATGAAAGTTTTCCGAAGGGTCTGGCATCTTTAGAAGAGTTGTTTGATTTTAACGACGTGGCCAGGAAGCCAAAACTGGAACCTGTAGAGACTGAAGTGGAAGATTGAAATATACACAGTGAACTTAAACTGATGATGATCAAACTATCTAAGAATTTACCATCTCACATTAAACTCAAATACATAGAGTTATTTAAATATTTTTCTGATGTTTTTGCGTGGAGTTACGAAGATCTTAAGTCTTATTACAATGAAATAATACAGCAAAAAATCCCTCTCAAGGAAAACCAAAAACCATTCGAATAGAAACTGCGTAGAATAAACCCTGTACAACTCCCTTTGGTTGAGAAGGAGATTAAAAAGATGTATGAAGCTGGTATTATTGTCCCTATTAGATATTCTGAGTGGGTGTCTAATCTGGTGTCAGTTAGGAAGAAAACTGGAGAGATCAGGATTTGTATAGACTTTAGAGACTTAAACAAAGCTTCATTAAAGGACAACTACCCTTCACCTAATATGGATCATATTTTACAAAGGGTGGTAGGGTCTAGAAGAATTTCTTTGCTTGATGGCTATTTAGGGTACAATCAGATCTTAGTCCACCCTAATGATCAACTAAAGACAGTGTTTAATACACCATTGGGCACTTTCATGTATGTGAAAATGCCTTTTGGCCTAATGAATGCCAGAGCAACATTTCAAAGAGCCATGGACATAGCATTCTTGGAAGAACTAGGCTACTTCATCATTATATACCTTGATGATGTTACTGTGTTTTCAAAGACAGATGAAGAGCACTTAGCACATTTAAGAACAATCTTCGGGAGATGCAAGAAGTTTGGGATATCTTTAAACCCTAGGAAAACACTATTTGGGCTCCAAGAAGGTAAACTTCTCGGGTACATTATTTCAGAAGAGGGTATTAAGATAGATCCAAATAGGATGGAGGCCATATTGCAAATCTCTCATCCTCGAAACATCTAGGAGTTGCAATATTTCGTTGGGAAGATTAACTTTTTGAGAAGTTTCATCCCCAATTTGGCTGAGCTCCTTAGCAACATCACAAACATGTTGAAGAAGGAGCAAGGGGTAAAATGAACCTCGAAAGAAAAGAAGTCCTTTGAACTAGTGAAACAAGCATTAACCAAAACATCGGTTCTATTTTCAAAAGATTTATATAGTTTCCCTTTTCATCATAACATACCATAGCTACTGTCCTTTTATAGAAAAATCCATAAGGACAAGAGAAACCTATTGCATTCTTTAGCAAGGCATTGAGGGATGCCCCTCTGAAGTATAACATTATGGAGAAGAAAGCTTTTGCTTTGGTTAAAGCTTTGAAAAAATTCAGAGTATACATCTTGCACTCACACATCATTGCCTTTGTCCCAAATTCGGTTGTGAAAGACATTCTAACAAAGGACCTAGATGGTAAAAGAGGTAAGTGGATTGTTGT
This sequence comes from Pinus albicaulis, assembly GCA_034641835.2. Lineage (NCBI taxonomy): Eukaryota > Viridiplantae > Streptophyta > Pinopsida > Pinales > Pinaceae > Pinus > Pinus albicaulis. The sequence goes on along the minus strand of CM076574.1, from coordinate 254,015,365 downwards.
TATTCTTGAATATGATTTACAAATAAAACCCACTAAACTCATCAAAGGCCAAGGTCTAGCTAGATTAATGGCTGAATCCAATTTTGAAGTTCTTGATATTAATATGATTAATGCTTTGGATGAACAAGAGGAAATCTCAACTCCCATTGTTGAAGATCATTTTATGAATTCCTTTTGGTATGTTGATATTCTTTATGTTTTGCTTAAATTAAATACACCCCATGGTTTGTCAAAAACAAAGGCAAGGTTTTTGAAATTGAAAGCTGTAAACTATTGCATTATAGATAGATGTCTTTATTGGAAAAATGAAAGTGGTATATAGCTCAAATGTTTGCCTGAGTTTGATGCAGAGAAGGTTAAGCACGAGTTCCATGAAGGAGAGTGTGGAGGTCATTTGTACTGGAAGACAACAACCAAAAAAATTTTGAGGGCTGGTTTTTATTGGCCTACTCTCTTTCCTGATATACACAAGATGATCATTGCCTATCATAAATATCAACTTTTTGAAGGAAAAAGAAAACTTCTACCCCTACCTCTGCATCCAGTCACTGTTGAAGCCCCTTCTCAGCAGTGGGGACTTGACTTCATAGGTGAAATCCATCCATCATCCTCTGCCTAGCATAGATGGATTCTCACTGCCACAGACTATTTCACTAAGTGGATAGAAGCCATACCTTGTAGGAAGGCCAATGATTTTGTTATTATAAAATTCATAGAGAATAATATTCTCTCTATATTCGGTTGTCCTACCAAGATCATCACTGATAATGCAGTAGTATTTGGATCAAAGAATATGGTTGAATTCTGTCATAGATATCATATAACATTGGGGCATTCCACGGCCTATTACCCTCAAGGTAATGGAATTGCAGAATCCTCAAAGAAGATTTTAGTGAACATAATCAAGAAACTGTTGGAGGACAACAAAAAGTCTTGGCACACAAAGCTAGTTCAAGCACTTTGGGTTGACAGATTGAATTTGAAGAAATCTATTGGTATGTCACCTTTCCAACTTGTGTATGGTACTGATGCAATTTTTCCAACCAGCCTTGGTGTACCAATGATGAAGTTGATTCAAGAGTTTCAAACTGAAGATAATGACATGATCAGAAGAATAAACCATACAATTCATCTTCAGCAAACCAAAGAGGAGGTTTATAACAAAACATTGCAGAAGAAAGATAGCATTAAAAAGCTTTTTGACAGAAGAACAAAGGCCAGAAATTTCAATATTGGGGACAAAGTTTTGAAATGGGACTCAAGGAGAGAAGAAAAGGGCAAGCATGGAAAATTTGACAATGTATGGCTTGGCCCTTACTCCATCCATTCAGATGTTGGTAATAATGCATATTTCTTGCAAGAGTTGAATGGGGCAGATTTGTTTGGGGTTCCTATAAATGGCAGGACGCTTAAAAATTACTTCTCTTGATCCACGTTATGTTCTAAAATCTTTTTTTATCTTTTTCTCATTTTAAATACTTCACCCATCATTGCATTCAAAGTTATGAAAATCAAAAATACAAAAACAAAGAAAGAAGGAAAAGAGGGCAGATTGTAAAAACAAGAAAGGTACAACCCCATACCAAAAAGAGAAACAAGTCTAAAAGTGTGCAAGCTCAAATGCCAGTCCTAAAGAACACACTTCTAATTAGTCAAACATCCTAATCTTGAATAATTACTTTTAAATTTTCTGCTGATAGGATAGTGAATTCGATCTACCAAACTGTTTAATCTTGGCTTATCAGTATATAGATTAGGATAGAAATTAGAGGTTCAAACATGCTCAAAATCTGAACCTAAGTTTCCAAAGAGAATGACTCAAATCTGTTTCAAACTCTGAGTCAAAAAATATGTAAATCTGGTTCCAATTAGCTCAAAATATGAACCAGTTGACAAAGGAAAGACAACTCAAACAAAATTTAGAAATAGAGCTGTAAAAGAGATGAAGGAAATGCTTCGAAATTTCAGATCCAAAGCCTTCCATTTTGTTTTGATTTTCTGCAAAATAAGATCTATGTGCAACTTGTTTTTGATGCCATAGATCAGCAACAAGTTAGACTGTTCAATCCTGACTTGCATGCTTTTAAATTTCTGTTGTAGAATTTAGTGAATAAAATATGTTGGACAGTTTAATCCCAACAAATAGTAGATTAGGTAGACACTCATATGGTCTCAACTGTTTAATCTGAGTCCATGGAGAAATAAGGAGTAGAAATAGATTAGATTTCCTGCTTTCAAAAGAATAAAATGTCTTAAAAGAGTTTTCCAATCCAAGTGCACTCTAATGAAGAAAAAATGTTAGATCTGTAGGATTGGGTAGGTAGAAAGCTTGTAGATGAAAGATCCATTGTTTTTATGGCTGCTAATATGTTTTCAGAGCAAAATAAGATCATCCAAGGAAAGAAAGGAAACCCAATGGATGAGGCACAAATCAGCCCCCGAGAGAATCGAATGGATGAGGCACAGGACAGGCTCCCAGAGAATGCAAGTCTGAAGTTATTGATGCCTTCAAGAAGGCACCATACCCAGGTGGAGCCATTGTTAGCCAGCTATGAAATTTGTTATACCAAAAGGTGGCTAAATAATTTTTTGGAGCCTTCAAGGAACAATTTTTATTGCAAAAAGTGTTATCTCTTTAAGACTCTTGAAGGCCTCATGCCTCTGTCCAAAATCTTCCCTACTGTGCCCATTTTACACTTGGAAATTCTACCTGATTTCATGAGAAAAGACTGTTGCAAAATCATCCATTTTCCCCTGTTTCCACTTGAAAAAACTAACCTTATTTTACCCCTTTATTCTCCATAAAAATCCTTCATTTTCATATTTTCTCCACAACCCTTCCGTAAAAACCCCTTTCATAAGGTTTAAGACTCTTTCTTTGCCTTAAAAAAACCCTCAAAATCCTTTGAAAACCATTGAAAATCTATAAAAACCCCATTTTTTGTATTACAGACTTAAGCCCTCTTGGGCTAAGTCTTGAACCACTTCTCCTCCATATGCACACGCCCTAAGAACCAGGCGCTAGTCCCATCGAGCGCTTATCACATAGGCACTTTGTAGCAGGAAAATTTTATTTCCCCTCCTGATTGACTTTCCCTGATCTTTATTCCACCGTCGATCTGATCTGTAGATCGACAACCCCTAAATTATTGCACTAGCCTTTCTTTGATCGTGCAATCACATCGGCAATTTCTATTGCACCCTTACTCTCTCCCCGCCGATTGTAAAACTGCCAATTGCGATCCTCCGATGGGATCTGGAATGTCCACGTGTCCATATCGGATGGTCCCAGAACTCTCCCTCATGGTTTCATCGCCTTTTTCCTTTCCACTTTGTGTTTTTTGACTAACCCCCACCATCGATCTCCACACGATCGACGGATCTGATTTATTCTTTTCTCCCGCTCTCTTTTTTGATCGCCTCTAATGAATCCCAATCATTGGATGATGCCATCCAATGGCCACACTCTTCCCTACACCCTCTGAAGTAGTAAAACCAAATAACACAGGATTTTGTAATGTCATTTTGTATTGTGCAAGTGTTTGAATAAAATTCCGCTTTATGAGTTAGATGCTATATTTCATAATCGATTATCGATTACTGGAAGGATCAATAGCGCTCCGGTATGGTACTGTAATTTTGTTGCCCATAGAAGATACGAACCTTGTCCAAAGGAAGGAACCCTCTTATAGAAAAAATAAATCAGGAATGAGTTAATGGAGCTACAGTTCCGAGAGTTGAAACTGAGTTTAGTGAACCAGAGTGAACAGGAGGAAGGGGGTTAACCCCACGGTTAATCACTATACAAAACCAGAGCAGTTTTGATCACACCACCTTTGTGTGGTAAGCTGTATTTCCAATTCGAGCGCGAACATGCTAGGAGCTAACACGCGGCCTGAAGCGGTCTGGAGATACCACCCTCCCCGCGTGTTAAATGTCAACTGTGGGCTCAGCGCGACATTTACGTGCGCCGTCCAATCTGAGGCAGGCTCATCGAATGGTGATCGCACTCAAAGAAGCTAGGGGGGTAAATTAAGGTATGGCGTGGGCCCATGGCCCACAATCAATCGCCCTGGTCCCCACAGCCATGACAACAGTGAGCAGTCTCATAGAACCGGTGGTCCCCAACCCCTACTCAGCATACACATTAGAACCCACGCGGCAGCAACTGATTGGAGCCGGCCTTGTTTGGTTGCTCGGATGGTCGTGAAATCTGGACTCGATAAGATTTATATTGCGGATTTCATAAAAATTTCGGGTCACTAACACCCTGACGTCAGCGACCTCCTTTTGCGACGTGAAATGGTTTATACAGCTTAGTTTTATTGGGAGTTTTGAAGTCCGGGGTATTTCATTTGATAAAGGGTGACTATATGGTTTTTTCCATTATACTGAAAAAGAGGCTGAAGGCTGGGTTTCATCTATCACACCTTCGATTGTTTAAAAGGAAGCCATCCATGGGTTAATTTCCCACGTGTCATCAATGCTTCAAAGGAATTTATGCCTCATGATCCCTACGCAGCACTGCATGCCAATGAAAACACAGTAAATGAATTATAATAAAAAAGTATCAGTGTCAAAGACAGAACACACCAGAATGGAAGATTGAAGACAAATTTAGGAGGATTGAGGCTAACATTTCTTATCAAAAGCCTAATCCTCCCAATTAAGACACAGTTAAAAGAAAATCCTAAATGTTTATCAGACAGAAGGCCTCCACCACCACATCTGAGGAAAATTGATTCCTCCCAGCTACCACAGTGCCACCTGTGCCTCAAAGCATTCAAACAGAGGCCGAAGTTATTGATCAAGATTAGATATTTGCCTCAGCGCAGCCAGAGAGTGAATTCTGCAAATAAACTTAATGAAAAAATATCTGCAGAGTTACTCCAACATAACACAGAGCCTCAAAAGTCAACAAAAGCTCCCACTGAGCTTAATCTTAAATGTAAATCAATTAATATAGTAAGAATACTTGTACGCTTCTCCATTGAGCCCCTCAAAGGCCGATAATTCATTAGTCTGTATTAATTATCTTTGGAGATCTTTTATTAGATCTCACCTCCTCATTCTTCTATAAATACTAATGGAGAAGATGAGAGAGGGGTTGGTTGCTGAACTTTGAAATATACTTGAGCTTGAGACTTCTACTTGTAAATAGTGTTCACTGGCTCTTGGAGCTCTGCTTGTGATACATTAGTTAGTCTGGGAAGTGTAGATGATTGCTAAACTAAAGCATTGGACTTAAAGTTGTAACTGGTTTGGAGCATGAATACAAGTTGATTTATGGGATCCTGGTCTATGTCGATAGTGATGTTATTTCTTATTGTGAATTGTTATTTTACTTTTGCTTTCACTTTCTTCATATTCTCTTATAAATAACAACATGCATAGAGATATGACCTACTGTATATCAGTACCCTTCTCTGACTGAAAGTCCTTATCTCCATGTTTTCTTCCAATTCTTGTTATTTAGGAATGATTTAATTCAGTTCTAAGCATAGGAATGTTGGTGTTCCCTCATCCTATTTCCTTAGCTAATTGTTATTCTTAATTTTTTTTTTTAGTATATGTTAAGTAGATATGAACTAAGGAAGATATGGTGTGCCCTAGTCCTAGTTTTATCCCCAAAGATTGTCTGAATGTTTCCCTTGGAATGTGTTGAAAGTTGGCTAGTGTTGAAACACTTACCAGATCTTAGGCCATTCTTTGTTATCTTTGTGTTTGTATTCAAAGTTGCCAAGTAGGGCAGAGCTAGGAGAGGATTTGTGGTGAGCCCGACCCGCTAGTTTCTTCTCCAATGGTTGCGTTCAAGCTTCCCTTTGTTTTAAAATGTTTTCTATTGAGAGTGCATCAAAAGCAGGCTAATTTAGAAGTACTTACCTGATCTTAGATTAATTTTATGTCTTTCTTAAGTGTATGTCAAAGCAGGCTAGTTTAAAAGTACTTACCTGATCTTGGGCTTCTCTTTGTTCTTCATTTGTTTTAATTCCCCTTCTTGTTGTAGCATTTCATTCCATAAATCAAAATTTAAAGAGATCCTTAGACATAGATGACTTGCCCCATGGACCACTCTTGCCCCTTTTTGTTTCAATTAAACCCTATTATGACTCCATAGGCCAATGGACTAAAACCTACAATTATCTATCTTTTTGGCCAAAGCTTGTTCTGATTGCTTGCAACTTCTCACCTTTGAAACTCTTTGCATTTAGAAATTTCCCCTCAAGCCATATTCATGCTCAACCATCCAAAAACAAACAAAACCCTTGGCCTTCATAACTAGCCTAACATCATTACCATAAACTTTCAAGGACAAATCCATCTTTGCACCTATTGAAGAGATCCCTCTGCGGATTTAGGAGGGCTAGATCCTAGAATCCCAAAGTGGTTGAAATAATATTCTCCCTGCTGTTGGACTTTTTGTTAGTATGAATTCTTCGTCGAAGTGTACGAAAAAGAACCACTTTAGCTATGCATAACTAATAGCCCTAACAACAATGAAGGCTGCAAAACATCTTCAGATCTGCAATTAGTAGTTAAAAAGCTGCAACAAACAGATCTATAAATGGAAAGACATTAAGCAGTAAAGTAAAGAGTTTGCTCCATGCATCCAACAGACAAGACAAGAACACGATTTTTGAATGAATTTTTATATTACAGGGCACCTGGGAGGAAACAAGAAGGTGTATCCAGATCTCCTCAATGGGATAGGTTCTTTGTAGTCCTCAGCACTTCAGATCTAAGCTTTCTCTCTCTTGTAGATGTAGAAAACCCAATGTAGAAGGTAGAGCTCAATGGGAGCAAAATGGCAGAAAAATGAGACCAAGTGTATAGATCCAGAGTGATCTAATATGCAACAAAAGGTGAAGAATGAAGGGGAAAACCCTCCTATTTATAACAAAATATTGGGTCATTCTAGATCTTGGTGCATAATGTTAACCAAATCTAGATCCACCTCTATGGAATATTTTATTATTATTTGTTGGAGGGAAAGGGTGTTTGACTTGGGTCAAATCCCTTGATTAGTGAAAAATAAATAAATTAATGATTTATTTATCTTTTTAAGGAAGTGGTTGGGATATAATCAAATAAATAATGATTTATTTGATTAATGGTGGTTGATTTGGTCATATTTAACAAGGAATATTATTTAAATAATTATTCCTAGAAAATAATAAGATAACTATGGGTTTATCTCATTAATTTCTTTGTTTTTGGGTTAAACATAACTGGGAATAATAATTAAATTATGGTTTAATTAATTATTCCTTTTGGGGTTTCCTAATTAACATAGTGAAAGCAGTTTTACTTGGGGTAAAACTGGTCTTACATGGTGTACTTGGGTCCATCTAATGATAAAAGGTTAGATGACCAAAAAATGGTGTAACAGATTGCCCCCCAGCGTGCGAGTGTCGGGAGCAAATCGTATGACCGAAGTACGTTGTGAGAACACAATCACTAGACAACAAAAGGGATGTCAGAGAGAGAAATGTAAGGTAGACAGTGTGCTGAAGGACTAGACCCTGAGGAAATGAGACTCGCAGGTGCAACAAGTCTCTTTTTATGAGAGGGTACCTGTGCTGAAGGCGGCGGGGGAGGCATACCTATGCCCGCCGTGACAAAGTACAAAAGAATAGTGTGTCCAGTAAACAAGGGACCGAACCATAGAGTACAGCTGGCATAATCAAGGGCTAGATAAAAATACAATGAAGAGTCTCACATACATGCTGTGCCTGGGATAACAGCCAGGACTAGTACAATAATATCTGAGTACATGAGATAAATACAACCCAAATGCCCCCTGTAAATGGGGAAGGGCTCACAAAATCCGACTGATACATGCAAATCATAGAGGAGCTGCAAGTGGCTAAGGCCAACATCATCAAAAATCTGGAGCGGCATCAAAGGCGGCGATGAAGAGGTCATCCGGGCATGTGGGGGGCTACCTGCAGGGCCACCCCCTCATGAGGGCTGAGACATCTCACACACGCCCGGGAATCATCAAGAGCTGCTGCTGGGTCACTGGACTGTCCAGTATACGAATCTCGATCATGCTGAAAGGAGCTGGAGAAGCAATCAAGTCAAAGGGAAGTAAGAGATCCCCCTTCCTGATCCGAGGCACCGAACAAAAGTGGAAGCTGGAACCAAGGTACACCGCCCTCTAAACCTTACTTCTGGAATAAATGTGCTGATGTCGATAGAAGGAGGTCCGCCGTAGGTGAGGCAATGAGAGAGCCTCAACTAAGGCACGAGAGAAGAAAAATGGAGCGACGGACAGACTGACACTAATGATGATAGTGGAAATGGGAAGGATGGAGTGGCGAATGGACGACTTCCCTTGTTAGAGCATAAAGGGCATGAATGACAAGGCAGCGACTGACACAATATCGAAAGGGACAGGGGACAGTGGGGCTGAAGGTCATAATGTGCGACGCAAGAGAGGGACCAAGCAATGAAGGATGGAGGGCTATAGTGGGGTGTAAAAGGATGCAGGATAGACTCCATGAATGCAATGATGACTCGACTTGGATGCTCTAAACAAGGGCAACTTTATAGTGCTTCCACTCAGTAAAGGCCCCAATGGGGGGTCATGGAAGCATGAGTACAAGGTGGGCGCTCATGATGAAAATCGACACGAACATGGACAAGTAAGGGGGCGATATGGTGCCCCAAGTACAAGTGGCGTAAGTGAGGAAATTCGATTTTAAGGAGCGGTGAAGTGACCCTTCGTGGAAAAAATGTGTCCAGGTGAAGTATCAAATCACCAAAAACTAACTAAAACCCATTTGAGATCTCGGTGAGATCTGTCTAGCGGTGCTGACGGTTCGTCGAACGGGGCTACGGTGTGGTCGCAGCAGTCGAAAGGAGAAACATGGGTTCTCTTTAATGAGGCAGTTTTCCCTCCAAAATCATTCATTTGCTATTGTTGCTGTGGTGAATGTGGAGAGAAGGCCCTAAATCTTGCGGCGAACGTAGCGGACAAACCGACCGTTGGAAGCGAGATCTGTCAGTTGGAGGTACGAGGCCTAACCTTGCTCTTGCATGTTGTTGGATGACATTTGCAGTTTTGGGCCCAAAACCCCCAGAAACAGCCCCTCCTTCATCTCTGTGGCCGGGTCGCACTTTTTTGGGGCAAAAAGTACGACCCAGGACGCAGGTTTGGGGGCAAAAAGTGCGACCTGGTCCAGAAAATGGCAGAAAACTGCGACCTGGGAGACGAGGAGGGCTTGGTGCTGTTGGATGGCTGGGAGTTGGGTTGTGGTGTGTGGTTACGGTTTTCCCGATCTGTACCCTGACAAAAAGAATGTGGTTGTGCAGGTATGGCAGAGTTGCGGGTCAATTGGAGAGAGAGGGATCTGGGAACACTTCGGACAGAGATCCAGGCGGATCAGGGCGATCGTCTGGTATTGGCCAGATATAGGGGCATATGGTGCCCTCTCGGATGTGTGTAGGGGCAAGTGGTGCCCCCTAGAATGTATGGGGGGGCATATGGTGCCCCCAGCTTTGGGAATTTGTTTGTAACATGCTATGGGCATGTCGGATGTATATGTATGGGGGGGCGTATGGTGCCCCCAGTTTTTGGAACATGCTATGGGCATGTCGTAAGTATATGTATGGGGGGGCGTATGGTGCCCCCAGTTTTTGGAACATGCTATGGGCATGTCGTATGTATCAGAGTAGATGGACTCATCAATATATGGTTTGCGACACATATTATGGATATGCATCGTCTTGTGATGGTTGATTGAATGTGATTGTCTTGTATGACTTGTGTGTGATATATGCCAATCTAAAACATGGTTTGCAATACTATCTACGTAGTGATTTTGGTCTCTGGGTACATGGTTGAAAGTGATGGTTTCAAACGCACGTATTAAGACTTTCACTCGTAAATAGCGTCTAAACAGCACAGGGTTATGCACACGATAAACACCATTTAGTTGCATTACAAGGAGCAGGGAATCCAAACGAACGTGCAGATGGCGGATGCGATGCAACAAGGCATCGGCTAATAGGCCACGCACTGCATCATATTCGGCCTGATTGTTGGTGGCAGAACCAATGCATACCCCGTTAGACAGAACGAGGTCATGCAAGGGGGTGAAGATGGCCCACCCTGGCGAGGCAAGATTCCTGGAGTAGCGACTTGCACCATCGGCGTAACCGATAAAGGATGTGGACGGGGGGATGCGCAAGGTGGTGTGACAAGACAATACATGAGGGGATGAAAGGAAAGGACGGCAGCGTGAGGGGGCAGAAGTCATCGAGCGGTAATGGCGGGGGGAAGGGGCAGGATGAGAAAAACTCAAACAAGGTGATGTATGAGAGCTATCGGAAACATGGTGAGGACTCGGGCTGCGAAGGTCAACAGAGACACAAGTGGAGTGATCTCGAGCATCAAGGGACACAACGGGGGAGGTTGCAGACGGGCGAGGCTCCGAAGGTCGTGCAGAGGAGGATAGGTAAAGAATGGTGACTGTAGACTCCGTCATCTGGACATCAGGGGGGGGATGTGGATGGGAGCGGGGGGATCCTCAGGCTGGTTTGCAGCATACTGCGCGAGAATGGGAGAGGCGGATTGATTTTGTTCAACCTCATACTCGCGGATCACCTCAAGGGAGGCACGGTAATGCGTCAGGTGAGGACAATAATGGGAGTAGTGGCCATGGATCCCGCACAAAGCACAGGGCTTGTTGGTGCGGAGAGTCTTGGGGTTCTTGGGGACGGTCGAAGAAGGAGTGGGAGTTTCGGGGACCGTAGTGTCGGGGAACGCGACGTTTACCATGGGTCGGATACGAGGTAACTCGGGACAAGCATGGGTGGCATGACCAATGACATCACATAAGGCACAAGGCTTCGCGGGCGGAGAAGGAGCCGGGTTGGTCGTGGTGGTTTGGTCTTTGGTTGCCCCTTTGTGGGCTTTGCCTTTCTTTCCGGGAGCCGTCACAACAGGAGAAGGGTCCTGTGGAGGTGCTGGGGGCACAGTGGCTATGGAGGAAGCGAGGGGGACCGGTTGAACCGGTGTCAAAGCCATGTAAGGTTTGGGGTGACCAGGGGGGGTGGCGGCTGGGGGGTCAAGGTACCAAACCGGAATACCCAAGGTCAAGTTAGGGAGAGAGAGGGTGGCCATGACGGGGACAGAATATACTCCGGGAGGGGGAGCCAAGAAGGGGATCTGTCCAGCAGGGTAGTGACCGGGAGGTACGGCTCCAAGATGGTTAAGGCCGGGGGGGACCGAGCCTGGAGGATAAAGAGGTTCGGGGATACCAGCTGTAGGGGGAGGGCCGGAAGGAGGAGGTCCGGCTGGCGGAGATGAATGGCTAGGAGTGGGTTGCGGAGGGCGGGGGGGAGGGTGCGGACTAGCCGAGGCAGGCCGTTTATGGGCAGCCTGAGACGATTGCATCATGCAAATATTCGACAAGCTGGGATCCGTAATAGGAGGGGGGGGAAGGTGAGGAAAAGTACCAAGCAGGGTGGAATCTTTATAAACGCCGGGGGAGACACTGGTCAAGGAATCGATGGTTTGCTTGTTGGTTACAGAAGAGATGGTGGTCTCGGAGGAGGTCTGAGATGGCGGCTCATGATAAGATAGCTGGTCAATGGTGACTATCTTCCCATTATGGGGAAAAGACATCTTGCGGAAAACCGCGGATGGGACAGCAGACATGGCATAGGTGTAGCTTCGCCCTAATAGAATGTTGTAGTCTAGAGGGGCGTCAATGACTTCGACGTCAACGCAAACAGTCTTACCGGCGAGGGTGATGGGACAGTTACGAAACAGGCCAATAGGCTGGGAGGCATGACCGTCCCACGCTCGAAGGGTGATCGTGGAAGGGGCCAGCTCAGGGATCCGAGTTGCTTCCAAACCGAAGCGGACATCACACAGGTGGATGCCTCCTCATCAATGATACACCGGGATACAGTGGCGTTCCGGATTTTGACTGGGATTTGGAAAGCAACGGAAGGAGGAAGAGGAGGATGGTCCGATTGAGTGGCATCAAAAACAATCATTTGGTCATCAGCAGGATCAACAGCGCCCACGGCAGATAGTAGAGCCTTCTTTTGAGAAGGGCACGACTGGAGGAGTTCCAGTGTGGAAATGGCAGCAGGGGATTGTGCCAAATCATCTACTATACTATACGATTGAGCGGCTCGACCGGAAGCAGCATTTCGGCGTAATGGGCCCTTTGGAATCTTTGGATGAACCTCAACTTTGGGTTGAGGGATGTGTAAGGGGCCATTGGATGTCGAAAGAGGCTCTGTAGAACCTGAAGATGGAGGCTCGGGAGCAGACTGAGCAGGAGGCTTGGGGTACTGGCGAGACCGAGTTTGAAGGTGAAGGTTGATGGAAGGGGAAGGATCGGAGCGCATCATAAGGATCTGGTAATCAGAGGAACTAGAAATGGACGAGGGGGTGGCTACATGGCTGTCGGGGGGTTGGGTAGCCACGAATCTCTGTTGAGGGAAAGGATCAGTGAACACAGCTGGCTGGGTAGTGGCCACATTAGGAGGAGCATGAGGGGAGGCGTGTTGTCCGCGCAATGTGGCTTGAGACTCCCACATCTGTCGCATCTGGGGTAAGAGAGGACAATCGTGCGTGTAGTGACCGTAAACACCGCAACACGAACAGGGCTTGTTTGTGCGAAGCGGCCTGTCCGGCCTGGGCGGAAAGCCCTGAGGCTGGTTGCTAGTGTTAGGGTCCATACCAAAATTGGGTCCTTGGTTACCGGGGGCAGATGGGTTCTGGTTGCCTCTCCGCCTTCTTTGAAAAGAAGGGGAATTAATCGCACCCTGCTGTGCAAATACTTGCCCTGGAGGGGGTTGTAAGTGTTGTTGCGGGTTGTGAGGAGGCAAGGGAGGCGGAAGTGCATATGCTGGAGGAGCTGGCGCACCAGGCTGTGGATAAAAGTAATGGTTGGGTTGGGCGACATTGAGGTAAGCAGGAGGTTGGGCAAAAGGAGGAGGCATGCCGTATCCTGGATACATGTTGCCGGGAGGGGGAAGAGTGCTAGAGGTGCTGGCCCCTCCCTGAGGGAGACCATGGCTCATAGGAGGGTGAGCAGAGGGGTGGGAAAGAGATCCAACAATACCGTCGGCGGAATGAGATGCCCCCGGGGCGTTAGCGCCACCGGGCCTGGGGATGTCGGGGAGAACGGTATAAACATAACCAGATTGAGCGTAGATCAGGTCATATTTTAAAGCTATTTGGAGGGCGGCTTCTTCAGATTGAGGAAAGTGAGAGGCGACATCTTTGCCGATGGGAGATGGGAGGGTGCGAAGGAACCAGTCCATGTAAACCCGATCTTCAAAGGGAGGAGCTCGACATAAGCTCCGTCTTCGTCGCCATTCCTGAACATGGGCAGAAAGGCGTGTGGAAGGACGCCGACAAGTGGAGCCTCCGTACAGTGGATTATCGGAGGGAGGGCGGAAGTGCGACAAGAAGGCTTGGGCAAGAGTCTCGAACGTGGTATGGGAGAAGTGGCATGTTCGACATACCATTTCGGCTCGCGGTAAGCGTGCGTTGGAACAAACGAAGACGGATGGAGTCATCGGTAATAGAGTTGGAGGAACACCACATGGAAAGACGGACGTGATTGGTTGGGTCTTCGCCATTAAAGACCCCTCGAACTTGGGGATATCGAAGGGGCAGCTTGGTGGGCATAGCGGGCCGGGTTAGCATTGTGAATGGATGCATTAATCAGGCGAGTGGAAATCGGGAGGAGGCCGGGGCCGGGCACACGTATGTACGGCGGCACGGGGGGTGGCGAGTAGTGGTTGTGACGGTTCCGCTAGAAGTAGGGCCGGCATTGGGCGGGAGAACCGCTAGCGTTAGGCCCTAGACCAGACATAGTGAAGGTAACAGGGGGAGAACCAGAAGGAGAAGGAGGACCCGATGAATCAGGAGAGGAGTCGGAGTACGGACTCGAAGGTGGACTGGCTCGACGACGGCGGTGCGGAGCAGGTCGATCAACCGGAAACTGAGGGTGAAGGCCAAGAAGTCTCCGGGAAAGGCGCCTTAGGGGCGCAATGATGACAGGAAGAAGGAAACCGACAAGGGCAGAAAGGGACAAAATCAAGAAGGTCAAGGGCAGATAAGGTGCGGTGACAATTGATTTTAGAGTCTTTGCCAGGCGGTGTAAACCAGGCGCTTCTTCACTTAGGTTCAGTGTGTGGCGTGCGTTAATTTTAATTTTTAAACCCTTTCCGTTGTTGAGAGCAAGAAAAAGTGTGCTGCGTAGCTGAAAATAAACCTACAGAGAACAGAATAAAATGCTGAAATAACAGAGAAATAACAGCTACGTATGCATCTATCTAACCCACGAAGGTGGATCTCTCACAACTATACTGAAAAGAAAGGGAAAAAACTATGGAAACACCCACAAAGGAAGCTCAACAGATCTAGGGTCAAAGGGGACAGAGATCTGGAGGATAAAGCTGCAGACAAGGGGTGCAGATCACAGCCAAGAGACAGAGGCAAGGTGGCTGGAAAAAGGGAAATCAGCAAAAAACCAGGGGGGGCAAGGCGGAGGCCTTTAGAGGAGGTCCAAACAAAACGATAAGAGGTGATTTGAAAGGAAAAGAGGCTGATTTCAGTGGATCTGAAAGGGAGGTAACAGATCTGGAAAAGAGGGGGCTGAAGCTTTGAAACCGACGGCTGAAACAACTAAAACTCTTCCACAAAAAGTGGAGGGTACTAAAGCCCTAAGGGGCTGGGTTCCCACTTAGATGAGTAAAAACAGATCAGATCTTGGTCAAGGCGGGCTGAGACGGGCGGGAAGACCACAGCGAGAAGGCACGGCGGAGACGGAAAAAATTACGAGAAAAAAAATCTTTGGAAAAAAGTCGGTCACGAGTTTCGGCCACGATGCGAGTTGGTCGCGAAAAGCAGAGAATTTGAAAAGTGCGACCTGGAGGTCCGGGTCGCAGGTTTAGGGCCAAAAAGTGCGACCCCCCTGTTCCGGTTGTCTCGGCGGCAGATTTTCAGAAAAGTTGCCGTCTCAGTTGCGGCTGGTGTCGCTTACCTGCGCAATAGGGCCAGAAACACACGAAAGTTAGAAATTTTAAGTTTTTAGGGTTTTATGTGAGAAAAATGACATGAAAAGAGAAAAACTAAGCAGCTGAAAAAGAAGCCCTAGGGCCTGAAGTAGCTGGATATGCAGGAATATGAAAAACGACAGCGGTCGTAATTTAAAACCCGTGTGGAGTCGCCATTTGTTAGTATGAATTCTTCGTCGAAGTGTACGAAAAAGAACCACTTTAGCTACGCATAACTAATAGACCTAACAACAATAATGGCTGCAAAACATCTTCAGATCTGCAATTAGTAGTTAAAGCGCTGCAACAAACAGATCTATAAATAGAAAGACATTAAGCAGTAAAGTAAAGAGTTTGCTCCATGCATCCAACAGACAAGACAAGAACACGATTTTTGAATGAATTTTTATATTACAGGGCACCTGGGAGGAAACAAGAAGGTGTATCCAAATCTCCTCAATGGGATGGGTTCTTTGTAGTCCTCAGCACTTCAGATCTAAGCTTTCTCTCTCTTGTAGATGTAGAAAACCCAATGCAGAAAGTAGAGCTCAATGGGAGCAAAATGGTAGAAAAATGAGACCAAGTGTATAGATCCAGAGTGATCTAATAGGCAACAAAAGGTGAAGAATGATGGGGAAAACCCTCCTATTTATAACAAAATATTGGGTCATTCTAGATCTTGGTGCATGATTAAAATAATGTTAGTCAAGTCTAGATCCACCTCTATGGAATATTTTATTATTATTTGTTGGAGGGAAAGGGTGTTTTGACTTGGGTCAAATCCCTTGATTAGTGAAGAATAAATAAATAAATGATTTATTTATCTTTTTAAGGAAGTGGTTGGGATATAATCGAATAAATAATGATTTATTTAATTAATGGTGGTTGATTTGGTCATATTTAACAAGGAATATTATTTAAATAATTATTCCTAGAAAATAATAAGATAACTATGGGTTTATCTCATTAATTTCTTTGTTTTTGGGTTAAACATGACTGGGAATAATAATTAAATTATGGTTTAATTAATTATTCCTTTTGGGGCTTCCTAATTAACATAGTGAAAGCAGTTTTACTTGGGGTAAAACTGGTCTTACATGGTGTACTTGGGTCCATCTAATGATGAAAGGTTAGATGACCAAAAAATGGTGTAACACTTTTTCCAATCTTGCTAGTTACAGGGTGCTAACAGGCACAAAATAAAATGAAACAACGGGAAGATCAACACTGAAGTGAAATAAGTTTTTATGTAGGTTATTGAGTAATTTATGGGTACAACCATACAAACAAATGTCCCTCGAGGAAGCTAATAAGGCTAATAAATTATCACCTAAGTAATATTGTGCTTACAAGATGTTGCAAAATATTGTTACTATGGGATACAAGTTATTGTTTCCTGCATCTTCTCAAGTACACCCAGTTTCCCATGATTTAAGCTTAACGAATGTTATAAGTGACAAGCTTCCAGTTCAAAAAATATTTCCAAAATGTAATGGGGCATGAAAATTCATATTTCCAAAACGTGATGAGGCATGAGATAAAGGACTTGATATCTATGGAATCAATCAATTTCATAGTATCTCATTTGAAGGAACTTACAAGTTGATAATTCAACATGGGAGGATGAGTATTATGTACAAACGTATTGAGGACTACTAAAACATTGAGGACACGAATTTTCTTAAGGCGAGGGGCATGTTAGGTCGCTATAATAGTATTGTAGCCCCCATATTATTATTTTTGTCCCCCATGTAGCCCAAATATTATTACTTTTGTCCCACATAGAAGACCACTATTGTTATTATTGAGCCCTTGCAATATTAATTTTATGTATCTCCTCTTTATACTGTGACCCTTTCTACTCCTATATATACCAAGGAGTTATTTTTATTTATATCATCCCATAATTGTTCATTTTTGTGATGTAAAGTACGTTTCCCTCTCAAAGAGGCTAATTTTCATGTTGCTGATCTATATTTTCCTTTGTTTTGTGATCTAGTTGCATAACACCCTTCTTGTCGAGATGATGTGAGACACCATTGGTTGAAGAACTTATGTAACTAGACAAGAAAATTAGATGGGATACTTTTCTTCTCTTCTACTTCTAGGATTTTTCTTTTCTAAATTAATACTTCTTTCAACATTTCATCTTCCTCCATGTCCTCCAGTGTTTTTATTTTAGGGATTAATATTTATCGACCATTATTATTTTTTTTCTCAACCTATATCACTTGAATGACCATGTTTTCTTCAGAATGTTTAAATTTCTCATTTGTATCCATATTTATAGTGATGAGAAAGGGATTTATCCCGGGGTCTTTTTGGAATTTCTCTGGTTCACATTTTCTCATGGTTGCACCTACGCGACATGACTCCATAGATGAGTGAGAGAAACATTATGTTTTCTACCTCGAGTGGTGTTGGTTTGTGTTCTTGAATATTTACCTTTGCAAGAGCCCATTGTTTAAAACTCTTCCTCATCCGTCTTCTCTTTTTCCTTCTGCACTTCTCCCAGCGGAAGTATCCATTCTTTGAACAAGTGTCCATACTCATGGTAACATCGCAATTTGAAGGGTACGTTCTCATAATTTAGGGGTTAAGTCCATGTTGAGTCATGATATACTAGGTCTATTTACTCTAGGAGCGATTGTGAAAATTTCATATGAACAGAGATCTGGACATAAGCTACATGTCTCCTCCATTTTTTTTATTTCTAATATATTGACAGGCTATCCAATGGCGTTTCTAGTCCCTAATATAATATCTAGTCCCTAGACATTCTCTAGCAGAAAATAGGCCCATCCACACTAAGGCTGGGATATATTATTCATATTATGGGTTATAGCACACCTCTAAGAAGTGTATGGACAACCCTAAATTTTTCATAAAGTAAGGCCCATTTCGAAAAAAAAAATCTGATGAATTAAATCTACAAATACCACTATGAAGAAGTATTTTTCTCTTAGCCATAGCTAAATGGGCCCATTAGGGTTCCACTTTTCCTAGATCAACTTTAGGTTTTCATGCTCCTATGGCTAAATACCCATAAATTTTCATATGAGTGCAGATATTTCATGAAGTTCTTGGTCTTCTCTAGATGATCATTAGGATCACAAATTGTAGCTTTTGGTAAACACGGGTCTCACATCCTTTCCTTCCATTGCTCCCCCATCAGAGGAACCTCTTTGTTTCCCTTTACTTTGATGATTGAATTTTATGATCCTTTGATTCCTTTTCATGCTCCAATGACTACATCTCTATGTGAGGAGGTCCCTCCCCCTTCCCTTAAGGGGTCATTCATTAGGTGGAAAAGAAAAAGAATGGATAATGGAACCATGGGCCCATAGCTTGAGGTTTACCAGTGATGTGACTCCTACCTACATGCGTGCAAACCATGCAAATACCCTTAGTGTGAAACCCTTCTTTTCTATAAGGAAAATTCTCTAGTTGAATTCAAAACTACGATCTAAATAATTTCATAACTTTAGATCAACTCAAATACAATAAAATCACAATTTCGACAATGCAAATTAGAATTTCAACCAAAAACAAAGTTACCAATGTAAATATAGTTGTACTAACTTATCATTTTTTTATAGGTGGCATCAAACCATGATTATATGTCGATTTGTAAATGGTTGACGCTTCATGAACCTTTTTTCTAAAGGAGTGGCACTTTAAATTTTCTTATGCATCAATTATGTACATTTTTTAAGATGTTGCCGATTTTGATGCCAATTTTGAAAAGTGTTGATGTATCATTGATTTTTTATTGTTGGTTTTTTGTACGGGGTGGGAGGATTTTTTGACACTTAATATTTTGTAATGTATTAAGTATTGATGTTTTCTGTAAATTTTGGTGATTCTTTTTTTTTTAGAAGTGTTTATATAAGATCAAATTTTTTTTGGGGGAGCATATTTTTTACCATTTAAATTTTCTTATGTCTTATGCTCACGTAATAAAAACATAAAAATAAAATTTAAAAATGAAATTAAAATAGAAGTGTTGGATAGATGGTGATAGGGCGCTCTATTAAGGCAACCATTGATGTGAAGTCACTGGTTCAATTCCCCACTGTGATTGGTGGGCTATATTGGAAATAATGAAGATACAATTCTTCCAAGCTTTCAAATCATGGATTTATCCTTTGCTAGTTTTTAGAATCATACTAATAAAATATTTTATTTTTAATAATGTTTTATTTATACTTGTTTTTTTTCTACAATATATATGCAGTTGATATTTGAATATTTTATTTATGATTCAAATTATACACATTAAAATTTAAATAAATTACCCTCATATTAGAAAACAGAAAAAAATAAAATAAAATCATAAGATATACTTTTTCCCTCTAGTTGCATACATAGAATTATTTTTACTGTTAATATTATTTCTCTCTTTATATAAAAACACACACATCCATGATTTATGGATATCCTTGCAACACTAATGCATGGTTTTTAGATATTTGTGCAATGACTTTCCTTCTTTCTAGGAAAATTCTCAAAAAAAAACTCTTTGAAAATAATTCCTACTCAAGCAAATTTCTTATTTACCCTCATATACATCCCAACATAATAAAAAAAAGAATTTGCGGGAAAAAAGTGCATAGGAATAAGATGAAAATATATATATTCGAGGATTATTATCCACCATTATTACGCCGTAAGGCGTTATTATTTGAAAACAACTTTCCTAATGTGCATCATGTAATAATGTCAAACCCTTAGATTATATGTTAGACGATTGAAACATTTTCAACCCTTGATGGAAAAGTTAGTTTACAATGCAGTTATGAAAAGAGAAAATGTGGAAGGTAGGGCATCTGGCGACTTGGACAATCTCGGATTTCAGAGAGGCGTAAGTGTTACAGGGTTTTTGTGCTGTCTGTTGATAACAGGGGTGTTGCGGCAAAACCAACCGATAGGGGTCATGGATTTCCTCTTTTAAGCCTTTCAACTACAGAGTCTGGTAAATCGTCTGTTTCAGCAGAGTATGATTTTACTTTCTCTGCACGTATTTCTATTTGTAATTTCTTTTCTTGTCTATTTTAGTTCAATCATATTGTAGTTTTTTTTTAGGGCTAAAATGAAGCCTTCTTTTTTGGTTGCATACAGGGAGCTTTAGCAACATTTTCATCTCGGAGTAAAAATAAGAAATCTAGCTCAAAGATTAAGAAGGAATCTTCATCAGCTTCTCCAACGGTTTTTCCAGCTGTTGGGGCATATGTCGTTCAATGTGTGAAATGCTTTAAATGGAGATTCATTCCAACAAAGGAAAAATATTAAGCTATTAGGCATTGGGCTTATGCAGATCCTTGGGTGTGTAACAATGCAGTTATGAAAAGAGAAAATGTGGAAGGTAGGGCATTGGGCAACCTGGACATTCTCAGATTTCAGAGAGGCATAAGTGTTACAGGGTTTTTTTGCGGTCTATTGATAACAAGGGTGTCGCGGAAAAACCAACCGATAGGGGTCATGGCTTTCCTCTTTTAAGCCTTTCAACTGCAGAGTCTAGCAAATCGTCTCTTTCAGTAGAGTCTGATTTTACTTTCTCTGTGCGTATTTGTATTTACAATTTCTTTGCTTGACTATTTAAGTTCAAGCATATTGTAGTTTTTGTTTAGGGCTAAAATGAAGCCTTCTTTTGTGGTTGCATACAGGGAGCTTCAGCAACATTGTCATCTCGGAGTAAAAAGAAGAAATCCAGTTCAAAGATTAAGAAGGAATCTTCATCAGCTTCTCCAACGGTTTTGCCAGCTCTTGGGGCATATGCCGTTCAATGTGTGAAATGCTTTAAATGGATATTCATTCCAAGAAAGGAAAAATATGAAGCTATTTGGCATTGGGCTTTTGCAGATCCTTGGGTGTGTAACAGAGCCTCTTCCTGGTGCCCAAATGCTTCCTGTAATGATCCAGTGGAACTCTCACAGGATATTACTCATGTCTGGATAATTGAAAAGCCAAATATACCTCGCCCTCCCACGGGATGGGAACGGTTGCTCTCCCTCAGAGGAGATAGCACCTGCATGTTTGCAGACGTGTACTATATTTCCCCATCCACAAAAAATTTATTTTACAAATTGTTTTCAATGTGTATTCTATATAGTGTTGAATATTCTTATTTGCAGCTAATGTGTGGATTCTTAGTTAACAACTAGAATTGAACTATCTTAACCCCACTCTCAATTTATCAAGCATTGAGAGGGATATAAAAACATCAAATTCAAACCTGCTGTTTAAACGATTTGGTGAAGATTGATTCAAGTGGATTTTTTTCCTCTGTTTTCTGATTTTTAAGCAGTAGACATGGGACACCTAATTTTTATTGTGTTGTAAATGTTACATGGATATTTTAAAGCAATTGAAATGGTTAGCTCGGTGCAATGATATAAACACAATGACATCAAGAAAGACTCTAATTTCTATCAAATAGCTACAACTATTTTCCTTTCTTTCGGAGTTGGAATGCTTCCATTGGAAAGATCCTGAAAGGTTCCCTTTCCGCTTTTTCCTCTTTTAAAAAATACATTTGTTGAGCTACTTGTACAGTGTTATTTCAATGTTATCTGAAATGAAAGCAATAATGTAACTTTTTTTATGTTCTGCACAGAAGGATGTTGAAATCAATAAAATTTTTACAGATGCATAATTCTATTTGATCAAGAAAAAATGGTGCAAAAGAATAATTTTTTATCTAATCAATATTTTTGGATCTATGGCATTTCTGACCTAGATATGAGAAATCATTATATTGTTATACAACTCCCAGAAGATCTAACTATGTTGTGACTGGGAAAGTTGTAAACCATAATTATTTATGTCGAAGATAGCGTTTTACCACCCATTCTCTTGTCTGCTGCAGGCCTTGTTTACTCCCAGTTGTGTGATATTATATATGGGTTTTTGAATTTTGAAAATGTATTTTCCCGGCAATTTTTGGTGGATGGAGACTATTTAAACTTCCCCCTTACATTGTTTTCCCAACTATGATCACCCTTTTCTACCAGTATTGATTTGTCTCAAGAATCACAAAACATTCAAGGGTCTCAAAAAAACTATATTTTGCAATGTCCACTGTCATTGCATTTCACATACAGGGTAGCTATAATAGCCGTGGTTTTCAATAGGGATGATAGCTAAGGGAAAATGAAATATGAAGTATTTACCTTATAGATTCATTCAAGGGTTTCATGATCTCTTTGTTGTAGGCTTGCACCATAAATATGTAAAATAATGTTTCTCATCACTTAGCAACAGTCGAGCGGAAACGTGAAGCTGGGTTACACTTTTGTGAGAATCGGGGGTTGAAATTTTTTTTCGGCAATAGTTCGGCCAAACATTTTAGAAAGTTTTGCCGAACTATGTAATAGTTTGGGCGAACTCGTGATTCTGTTTAGACTGACGGCACGCTGACGGCACAGGCAAACATAATTTTTTCCGGAGATTGGAAAACCAGAAACTAAAGTTTGGCCGAACTTTTGAAAAAAGTTTGGCCGAACTATGAGTTAATAGTTCGGCCGGACTAATTTCTATAAAATAATCACCCGCGAAGTTATTCGGGTCACCGGTTTCATTATTCTGTGGCTTTTCGTGCGTTTTCGTTGTTACTGCCTACTCGTCCCCGTTGTTGTTTGTGCATTTTCACTGTTGCTTCCTGCTCGTCCCCGCTGTTGTTCGTGTGTTTTCATCGGGTATGAGTTCTGCCTCCCTGCCTGAGGTTGTATATAGTATATTAGTTTCCACTGTTATGATTATAAAAGAATGCCATCACAATGATGCAACTATGATATCACTGATACCAACTTGTTGGGTACATTTTCCTATTTTTTTGGGTACATTTTAATGCGCGTTCTTTCATATATACGTTTCAATTTTCCACATTCTAAGTAGTTATTTCTGAACCCGAATATATAGGTTTCACTTTTTCCATTGTAACAAGTTGTTTCACATTGATTTAAAGAAGTTCTCCCCTTAGCACCAACCCATTACCTAAAGAAACCACCATTTGTGCCATCCCCATGTTTGTTGTCGTTGGGGAGGACCGCCAGATTGAACCTTCTCATTTGAGGATTCCAGACCAGGAGGTAGAGGTTGCAGCAACAGGGAGAATTCACTAGATTTTTGAGAGGAGAGCCAAGAGTTTATACATTTGAACAGTTAGTTCTATCATCCAACATGCTCAGGAAGGTTTGATTCTAAGTTACTTGTTCTAGTTGCAGTACGGGAATAGGGGATAGGAAGAGACCTTACAGTCCTCCAGTTCATTCATAGGAGGGTCTGAGCTGGCTGGTGGCTATATTCTTCACTTGGTTTTGAATTTATTCACCATTGTTGTTGAGTCAGATTGCATTGTTGAGGTCTCATTGCTAGCCGATCATCCACAAAGAATCTATGCTGCTACAGGGAGGAGAATAAGAAAAGACAATGGGTGGTCTAGTTGGTGCACTGTAAGTACACTAAATCTTAGTTTGGCTTTGTTGCAGCGTCACTCTGCCTTTCGTCAAGGAATTTTCTTAAATGCAAGAGTTCCAGTCTTAACCTCACTGGACTTTGATTTGAAGTTGCTATTAGAAACTTGCGACTGTTACAGGCTATTTACGACTGTACTTGTGTTTGAAAAGAGTTCAGTTAAGCAGAAAATCAATTAAACTTAGATAATTCCTATTTCACAATGATAGATTAACCAGTTTAACGTAAATCAGTTAAAAGAACCATGAAAATTGTATACATTCAACCATGCCTGTTATAGACTTCTGTTAATACTAGCAGAGATCCATGTTAACCCAGATTTAATTAGCCAATATGAAACCTCCTTATTTCAACCTCCTTATTTGCACAATTCATCTCAGGCACTTTCATTTGGCTAAGATGTTGCGGCAAGAAGGTATGCTTTTCCTTCAAAATCATTCCGGAATGCACCTAGTTCAACCTCTTATTTATGCCTTAAGGGGAATTGAACCTTGCTGGGTGGTCTAGTTGGTGCACTGTAAGTACACTAAATCTCAGTCTGGATTTGTTGTAGCCTCACTCTGCCTTTCATCAAGGAATTTTCTTAAATGCTAGAGTTCCAGATTTAACCTCACTGGACGTTGATTTGAAGTTACTATTAGAAACTTGTGAGTGTTACAGGCTATTTACAACTGTACTTGAGTTTGACAAGAGTTCAGTTAAGCTAAAAATCAATTAAACATAGATAATGCCTATTTCACAATGATAGATTAACCAGTTTAATGTAAATCAGTTAAAAAACCATGAAAATTGTATACGTCCAACCATGCTTGTTATAGACTTCTGTTAATACTGGCAGCGATCCATGTTAACCCAAATTTAATTAGCCAATGTGAAACCTCCTTATTTCAACCTCCTTATTTGCACATTCATATTCAAAATAAAATTTATGAACAAATGACACCAATTGTGTCGTGAATAATTCTGTCAAATTTAGTGTATGCATTGTATGTTCTGAAGACTCCTATGTAATGGATGCATTGTATGTATTTTTTTCTTATATATTTTTATGTTGTTTGTCATAGTAATGTCATATAGTGTATGAAGTTTTAAATTGTTTTTAAATTATTTTTATTATGTGATGTATGTGATTTTGATTGAAAATGTTTCTTTTTTATTTATTAATTAAAAAAATTATTAGAAAAATTATTGCTTTAAGCCTTAGAATTTACAATCAAAATTAGAAAATGTATTTTTATCTAAAATATTTATGAAAAGTTTAATATTGTTTGATCTTCTCTACCATGTCCTTTTTACATATATCTAGAATAATATTATTTGTACAGTTTCTGGTTTTTTGTAACATTTTACTACCATAATAAAAATCTATAGAAATAATAATCTAACATTATAATATCTTGAAATGGAGCTAGCCAACTCAAATATAGTATTGAAAATCCCTAGCTAAGTTAGTTGAGGAGGCTATGTATTACATATGGTCTTGAATGAGCATTTGGACTCTTTAGATATCTAAAGAGTCGAAATGCTCATTCAAGACCATATGTAATACATAGCATCCTCATCTAATATATAAAACTTGAATCCATGTGCTTAACCTTAACATTGACACAAATGGAATTTACAATTTTACTCACTGCTTTATGATAGAAAAATATGTGGATGAATATTGCCCACATATCCAAAGTCAAAAGGGATAGATTAAAAAGGGATGCGCTTCGGTCATCTATAAAAGATAAATTAAATAAGCATGACATATTAGTAATGCAAATTAGATATGCGTACCAATTATGTTCATATAACACAACAAATAGATGATTCAATACAAATGTCACATATAAGTCATATTTATCTCATGGGACTTCAACTTAAATTATATATCTAGCATTGCATTAAGCTATATGAGATAAATCAAAGAAGCATTTGAATGTAAATTAAACATGTGTAGTAATTATGTCCTTTAGTTTAATAAATAGATAATAATTTTCAAATGCCATATCTAAGCTATATTTCATTTAAGTAGCTTTCAATTTAAACTTATATCTATAGTTTAATTATATAAAAGAATAACAGTAATTTCCAAACTTCAATTTTTTTTTTTAAAGAACTTTAGTATAAAATGTGACATATAATTTTCCTGTGTGGAAAAACATAGTTATTGACAGTTCAAAACTCATGCATTTGAATAGAAAGTGGGTATATAAATGAGCAAGTAGATTTTTTCTAGAAATGAGGAAGTGAAGGTTGATAGAGAGCCCCACAAAATTGCAAATTCATACCTTAACAAAATTGTTAGATCCTTTTAAAGAAAACGTGTCATATAATCAACTTTCATCGAAAAATAGTATACCATTTTTACATTTCACATAATAGAAATAGATAAATATTACTTAAGTATTGTTATAAATATTTAACTACCCATAGAGAGATGGCCAAGTGATTGAGACAGGGCATCATCACAATAAAAAACCAAGTACAAATTGTAGTAATCCTAGAATCATGTTGTACATAAGGTAAAATTGGGGAACTCATGACTCAAGTACTATAGATAAAAAACATTTACCCTTCCTTCTTGCCTTCCATATAGATAATGAAAATGATTGAACTCCAAGTCTCATGTTGCTTGTCATGTTATTTATAAACCTTGATTGGAAAGAAAAATAGGAGGGCAGAAATGTAAGAAATATAAAACATAATGAAACACAACGTAAGAGATAGAGAACATATAATGAAACACACACATACATATCTCTCTAGAAAATCAACACAAATTATTTTCCTAGGAAATCCTTATAGGAGACAAGCAACCCTAAAAATTAATGATGCTCTAGACTCTTTTTCCCTAGGAAATCCTTATGGGAGAAAAAAAACACTAAAATGTAAACATGCTCTACTCTCTCTTTTCTGGTATGGAAAATATGTTTAAAGTAATCTCTCTAGAGTTAGCTAAGAATTTTGGTGTGTAAGGTTGCTATAAAAGCTTAACTTCATACATTTTTCTCTCTAAACTCACACTCCTAGTTGTATTTTCAACTATGGAACAAAATACAATAACACAAAATGGAACTCTTATTCCTCCTAGTGGCGAAGTATTTAACATAGCATGATAGCCAACTAGGTGTAAGATTTGAGTCTGTCAACCATTAACGAGGTTTGTGATTTTAGACCTTTTAGAGTCTTGTTAAAATTCCACATGTAGCTAGCTTGTTATGCATGAGTAATGGGGCTAAAATGTCATTCTCTCATACCATGGTGGTCAACATGATATAGTTCAACTTACTAAAGGCATAAATTTTGAATGAACTTGATTTGATGTTTTTCTTGCACCATTGGATATATGTCTTTAAGTGTAGAATAATGGTCAAGATTTCGGCACAAGGAATAATCGTTTGACCCCCAAAAATGTCAAATTTAAAACCTCAAAATGACTCCAAAAGGTTTTGGATCCCAATTCTCCACCCACCATTAAACTGACCCTACAAGTTGATTCTTTCAATTTTTTCACTCTATAAGCATCAAAATATATGACAAATAATATAATTATCCAATCTAGATCATTATTTAATAATTTGTTAAAATTATGAGTAAGATATACATCATGGAATTTAAATAAATAGCGTTAATTCATTGAACACCCTTGTACATTCCTTGTTGATACTTTGAAAGTAATATGTTTTGAAAAATAATTTGTTTATGGATTCTATTTTCCACATTCTCTCAACCATATCAAAAACCTTCTTATTATAGCTGAAACCTACGGTCTTTCCCATGCCTAAGTATGTTCTTTTAAAACATGTTTTCTTAGTGACATGGGTGATTTAGAAATGATTGGGAGAGCGAAATTCCTCATTTAATATGTACAATATGTTTGGTTCATGCCACTAAGCCAAGAATTTTAAATTCAACTGAATTTTAATATAACCAAATAAGTCCTGCAAAAAAATAATAAAACAATTTATGTTAGGGTTGTGGATTCAGGCATTGAAACAACACCATGATATTTAAAATTTAAAAATAATGGTTTGAGTCCTAGGTAGCTTAGAATCCTATTTGTTTTCAAAATAAGGATGCACTCCCATTTGATTCTCATGATTAGGTTGTAATCATGAGGCTCTCGCTCAAGAGTGGACCTTCCTAAAATCTTGTGACGTCCTGTCACAAACAAAACCATAAAACTGAAAAACACATCATGCAAGAAACATAGCTCGCTGACATATTATTTTTCTCCTTCAAAGAAAAAAAAATCACATCATGTGAATATCTCCATGTACTCTTACATATTGGTGTACAAAACCATCAACCAAACACAAGTCGACAAAACATGCCTCTTCAACCAACTGACTCTCAAGTCAAATAATAGAGCTCATGTACAAATTTCCATATTTTTTGCATTTAAGTGTGTCAACATAACTCTACTTTCAACATCTTGCTTCATGCAACATGCACCATACTTTGAATTTGCAAAGAAATTCATGAAACATCAAAATACATTCAAGGCATTAATTGGATCTAAGAAATCTAACCATTTGTTAGCAAACCATTTCAATGGAATTTCTTTTAGTTGCACTTCATCATCATGTGAATCATCCTGACCCTCATCGATTATGGAATCCTCTTTTCCATTCTTGTCGTCATCTCTTTCCACCTTCTTCAAATGTTGTGGATGACTTGTTGGATACAAAGTCCAACACTTGTCTACAAGGTGACCTTTCTTATGGCAATGAGTAATAAACAATTGCATCTTATTTTCAACATCATTTTCCTTGTCCAATGGGCCTTTGATTTTTTGCCTCTTTTATTTAGAAAGTTTCAATGTGCATGGAAATATTCTTCCAACATCTATAAACATTATGGTTATTCAAACCACAAAAGGAACATGTGCAAGTTCTTTTCTATATCTTATGTAAATATTTACCATGTTTATCATAATCAAAAGCAATTTGATTAAAGGCAAATTTATACCTTGAACATTCACCATTGTCGCCTTCTTGAGGTGGTGAATTTGATGAGGTAGTGGCTCTCCTCTGAATACTAGCAATGAATTCAATGACTAGATAGAGCTTTCAACATCCTCTTCTTTTACATTCTCATTAGTTGCATGTTTATTAACATCTTCTTGCGAAGTAGGTGTCAAACTTTTCCATTCATCATGAACATAAACTTCACAAGCTTGAGGTATTGAACACGAAATAAAATTCCTTCTTGGAAGAGCTTCATGTGCCTCCTTGGCTTTGGAGCATTCTCCATCATGTTCTCCATAACCAAGACCGAAATAATTAGGCCCTTCCTCAACAACATTTGGCTCAACTATGCATTGTACCCAACTATGCCTTGTACAATATGTACAATATGTACAATATGTACTCAACTTAATCATTTAATATGTACAATATGTTTGGTTCATGCCACTAAGCCAAGAATTTTAAATTCAACTGACTTTTAATATAACCAACTAACTCCTGCAAAAAAAGAATAAAACAATTTATGTTAGGGTTGTGGATTCAGGCATTGAAACAACACACCATGATATTTCAAATTTAAAAATAATGGTTTGAGTCCTAGGTATCTTAGAATCCTATTTTTTTTCAGAATAAGGATGCTCTCCCACTTGATTCTCATGATTAGGTTGTAATCATGAGGCTCTCGCTCAAGAGTGGACCTTCCCAAAATCTTGTGATGTCTTGTCGCAAACAAAACCATCAAACTAAAAACACATCATGCAAGAAACATAGCTCGCCGACATATCATTTTTCTCCTTCAAAGAAAAAAAAATTCACATCATGTGAATATCTCCATGTACTCTTACATATTGGTGTACAAAACCATCAACCAAACACAAGTTGATTTAAGGAAAATTACACTAAGTAGCTTCCAACCTGATATGACCATCATGTCAAGCTATCTCAGGATATTGTCCAAGTAAGAGCCACTTAAGAAAGCAATCTAGTATACATGACTCCAATTTCAATTAGTAGCAATGAAATTTCTAAGTATGGTGCAAACATTGCTCCAGATTCTCAATGCGGCATGTTTGATGAAAATAATTTGGGGAGTGAGAGAGGGAGATGGTAGGAGAAAAAATTCAAGGAATCCACGAGAAATTGAAAAATATATAACTAATAAGGTGGAAGACATTTATAACCTAAGGGAGAAACCTGTTAGGAAATGGGTGAAGTTGGTATTAGCCACCCAATTGGACAACCTCGAGGAGAAAACATTTCTGCCACTTTATTTCTTGGCATAACCTAGTAAGTGTTATTCACTAGCATGTAATTTGTAAATGCTTTGACCTAGTTCCCATTCAACTCCATCCACAAGGTTGTAGAGGATTCCAAGCCTAATTTCATGAAAAGTAAGTTGGGGATGATCACATTGACCTGCTTGATGATGTGTCTATGAAGATTAACTACCTTGAACTATTTTTTTGCTTAGGGAAAAAGACACATTCCCATCTCTGAGCATGAAAAAGTTATTTGATATAGTTAATGCCTCTAGTGTTTACTTCTACAAGTTCTATAGGCAGAGTCTGTAAAGGGCCAGGTAGCGTCTGGATCTCATCTTTTATGAAAGGTGACATATCTAGTAAATGCCCCTACAGTCAATCTCTAGAATGGATCTAAATATAAGTTCTTCATTCTAATATCCATAAAACACAACAATTTTAAGGTAAACTATGTACATGTGTCATTTCTCCCACAAACTAAAGTGTATAAGTGGTAAATTTTATAGCAAGTGTGCTCCCACCATGTAAAGCGCAATTTGGTGAACTTATCATTTTTATAATTTCTTTTTCGATTAAATTTAGTTTCACACATGATCAATTATTGCTTTGAAATTTGTGTTCTACATAATTTGTGTATACTAAATTACAAAATGATTTTTTGAAATCTATTTTGTGTAAATGTCGACCAATAGAGATATATCATGGAGGATGAACGACGAAGATCATCCAAATCCCATATCGAGGTTCAGGGATCAGGGAATGTTCATGTTATTTAAATATAATATTAAATCTCCATACATGTGTGTACATATGGAATTGATTTTTTTATTAACTTTGTGAGTTAAATTAGTTGTTAATAAGTTTCATATTTTAATTTTTAGGAGGTAAGAGGAGACGGGTTTCAACTCTATCCATGGAGCGTGGCCAAGGTTCAACCGGTCGAGGTATGAGTGGTAGCAGGTTGCGGGAAGGGGGTGATATTTATTCCCCCCAAGGCCAATCAACCGCTGCTGGTTCTCAGCAGCGTCATTCTGGGTCTGGTTCTCAGCAGCGTCATTCTAGGGATGGTTCTTAGCAAGGTCATGTTGGAGAAGATTTTAACCAACAACATCAAGGTTGCCATCAATTTCAATATTTTTTCATTAAATTTGTACAACTTTTTTTACACGTGTTTTTTCTAATATACGAAATTTTATATATATTGATGCAGAGGCCGAAAATGTTCGAGCTAGTGGTCAAAATAGACGTAGGGCAGCTCGCTACATTCAAGAAGAAGGTTGTCAACCCAGCACAACTTATCTGGCCGAGATTACTGATATACCATGGGAAACCAACATGGCAGAATGCACCTTACAAAGGTGTGAAAGCCTTCATGCAAAATTGCAAAGAGATCTCGTGGCTTTGTCTCTACCTGCTGAGAGTCAACAAAGCCTTGAAATAGTTACACATTCATTGGGTGAAATGATAAATGTGTACAGAAATCTGGGGCCAACCACTGATTCATTTGTAGAACTGATGAGAAAGAGAAAAGAAACAGTGATGGGTCCCGATAAATGGGAGGAAATAAAACAAAAAGTTACAAGAGAGTGGCCAAGTTAATGTTTAATTACAAGGAAGGGCCAAAAAGAAAAATGTTGAAGGTGCAGTATTTCAAGCACCCAGACAAAGCTAGTTATTTGTATGACCGACATCTTGCGGCCTATGGAAGGCTTCCATGGAACGATGAGGTTCTGGTTTATTTTGCACAAATGTTTTATGCAGAATTTTTTTTTGGGTATGAAACCCAACTACAATGACCTTCCTTTAGAATTTTTTGGCCTGGGGAAAGGTCGATTTTATGACAGTAAGGGCGCTAAGTGAGATGTGGAGTTGCCTCGCCCTGAGCCGCCATTGGTGAATTGACCGTTTCGAGTCGAAACTTTGTGATCAGAGATGGATGCGACTTCTCAGATAAGTCGAGAAGCAAGGGATGTTATGATCGAGAATGTTCATAGCGGATTGGGTGGAATCGATCTTTCTTTAAATCGACAAAGAGCACGTGAAAATGCACGTGCCAATTTTCTTTATTGTACAGATGAGGAGATTGACAACATGAATGTTGAAGATCTCCGAACATATGCAAAAAAATTGTCGCAATGGTTTGCAAGACTTAATTTTTCATGAGGAAGAGGCCATCGGAATTGTATGTGTTAGTGATATTAGGGTTTGAAAATATTTTTACATATACATGTGTACAATTTGTAATAAATACATGTGTATGTACATGTATACATTTATTTGTATGTGTACATTAATATAACAAAAATGTATGATTATATGTTAAAACACCATTTGCAGTTCTCGGGCATGATGCATGACAAAAATGTTAATATAATGTTCGGGACCTCTGGTTCAAACATTGCAAATGGGTCTGACCATCAAGATATGTTGGCAAATGTTAGTGTTTTTTATGTGACTCTAAAATAAATAATTTTTGCCACACATGTACATGTATGTATATATATAATTTTATAAAATGTTTTAACAGGTACCGATTATGTCTGATGTTTTTGGGATGGCGGTACCTTCTTCTTCCTTGGGAGATGTACCTTCTACTTCCTTGGGAGATGAGCCACAAGTATGGACAATTTTTCACAAGTTTAAAATTTATGTTTAAAAGTTATATATATATATATATATATATATATATATTGAGCTATTTAAAAAATTTTGAATTTAGGTTACTATAGAATATTTCTTTAATCCGCGGACTCTAGCAACGGAGATAGGAACATCCACAGCATTTGAACAAGTTGTCTTTACTTCCTTTTTTTAATTTATATAAATTATTTATATATATATATATATTTAATTGTACATGTATATTGTATAGCTTACCACTGTAGATGTTTCTATGGGAGAACCTGTTCATCAAATGGAGGGGGAACCTTATGAGGTATTGTATGATTTTTTTGTATATTTTGTTTTTTACATTAAGTTATAGATATATATATTCTCATTCATTTTTAAAACATCAAATTTTAATGTTCAAGTACATGTGTATTGTGTATGTAGGCTTCCCATTCACAGGATAGGGCATGGACTGAGACCCTAGTAGGGAAGACGCTAGATTCGTCTCCATTTGATGGACATGATTTACAGTAGATTTGATTTGAAAGTTTAAATAGTTTTAAAATTTGTTAAACTTGATACAGTTTGATACTTGTGAGAGTTACAATTTTTGGACATATTTTATTACATTGTTATTATATAATTTGTTTTATTTAATTTTTGGATGGTTTTAGTACTTTTGGCACGTGAATGTGAAGTAATGTTGTCATCTATAAATTAATGTTGTCATCTAAACTACATTTGGCATGTGATATTTAATGTTAAATGTTTTTGTTGGATAGTTGAATTATAATTGGCATGGCATATGAAGTTTTTAAAACTCAAGTTTTGGATGGTTTCAATCTACATTTTGCATGTGATATTTAATGAACTTTAAATGTTTAATGTTTTAATGTTGCACAATATATTTAATCAAAAGGTTTTTAAAACTTAAAGTTTTGGATGGTTTCAATCTACATTTGCACAAGTGTGGTCCATATAATGCTAAATGTTTCTATTGGATCTAGTTGAACTATAATTGGCATGGCATGTGAAGTAACGATCTATATATAATTTAAAGTTTTTTAAACTCAAGTTTTGAATGGTTTCAATCTACATTTCACATGTGATGTTTAATGTTTTAATGTTGCATGATATATTATCAAAAGTTTTTAAAATTTTAAAGTTTTGGATGGTTTCAATCTACATTTGGCACATGTGGTATATAATGTTAAATGTTTCTATTGGATAGTTGTTCACTATATAATTGGCATGGCATGTCAAGTAATGTTGCACAAATCCCTTTTGGATGGTTGAAGTACATTTGGAATTTTAAGATATCTTTTGATCTCTCCTTGTAGCTTTATTTGAATGAAAAAATTTCCAATAGGAAGAACATAGCTTTTCAATGCAACTAACCATGTATCAATTGAGCTCTAATTGAGAAAAGAGTTTTTCAATGCAACTAACCATGTATCAATTGAGCTCTAATTGAAAAAAGAGTTTTTCAATGCAACTAACCGTGATGCAAGCAGATCAAGAAACTTCTCGTAGATGTAGAGTATGGAAACTAAACTTCAGACAGACTCTAAGACTTTCAAATTTTTCTGAATGCCAAATGATCTTACAAATATAGTATTTATAATATCCTAGTAGGTCATTCGGCGACAACTTTTACCGGAAACTTGAAACAAAGAGAATCTATCCTTGGCTAGGACATCATGTAAGATGCCTGCCATAAACAGTAAAATTGTACTTAAAAGCTAAGATTCGGTCAAGTGGGGACAACCACTTGTTATCTCGTCCCTTGGAGGCTAGGCCATATGGGGACCAAATCCGACCTTACAAAATAAAGTGAAATAATTTGTACCATACGGTCGGAAAACATATACAAGAACAATTAATATACAAGAACAATTAATTTCATTCTAGAATATATATATATATATATATATATATATATATATATATATATATATATATATATATATATATATATATATATATCCAATACATATAACATTTTTCATCAATGCACATGTATAGAAAAACTACTTTCAGTTGATATAGAGCACGTGTTTGTACCCAAAAAATTTGTAACATGTGCAAACCACAAATAACATAAGCAGCTCAATTTTTAGTTGAGTATTGGAAGTTCTAAAACATATTTAATCCAAAGATAATAAATTGTTGGACACTTCACTCAAAAAAATTCTAATGGAATTCCATCCTCAATAATCCGTTCATGATCGGATTTTGACATTTTCCATTTCTTAATTTTTGATTTTTTCTTTGATTGAACTTCTATCAACTTTATGCGTGCTGCACACACCAAGTGACCATATTGAAAACTTATGGAATCAAGTTCATAGTCTTCAAAGTAAACAAAGTCTCCACTTTGATGAGTTTGTCTGAAAAAATAACCTTTCAGTATAATAGACCCTCTGTCATACTGAAATCCGTGATCATTATAGTCTTGTAATAATTTCATTTTTCGTTCAATGCAATGCATCAAATAATACTTCACATTTTCATCGTTGTCAATAGGTGCAATTACAGCAAAAACATCTCCTGCACAATAAAATAAATTTAACATTTAATTATGCATATTTAAATTTATTTCTAGATCTTTAAATCATTAGAAAGTAATTCAAATTTTACCTTCTCTAACAAGATCAGAAACTCGATCACCATCAGATGATATTGTAGTTTCCTCTGATTGCATTTCTTCAAACATTGCAACAGACATTTTTCCTTTTGTATTTAGCTCTGTATGTTTCCAATCGTTCACATACATTTTGTTTTCACAAACGTCATTGGATTTTGTGTTGTCTATGCAAACATCACAAAAACAAGAATATTTTCTTTTATCCAATGCAAACACATTTCTGGACAACTTTGTTTGAATTGAATGCAATTTTTGAGTCCCTTTTATTGTTTCAACGTCATTTCCAATTGATCTATCTACGTATTCGTTTCCAATATGCCAGAAAAACCTTTATATGGAAAATTAGAAAAAGAATTTGTAAATATGATATCAAAATACAATTAAAAATAATCATTGCATGATAAATGTACAATGTTTAAAATTAGATTTCCAATATAAATTAAATTGAATGTACCTTCGCGCTTCTCTTGATGGGTTTTTCTCATGGCTTAGAGTAGCGATGCACCATTGAACAACTTCTTCAGCATTCACAAGTCGGCGTGCAGAGTGGTTCATTTCATATCTTCGAAGTACTCGTTTTATGCATGCTCCTACACCGTCATGTTCTCCTTTTCCATGGCCAATCTCAAAGAAATTCCAACAATGTTTAATGCAGGTTTTCTTATGAAGACAACACAACCAAAAGAATGATCGTGCAGGTTTGAATTGACCTGCGCATCCATCTGACCATATCTAATGTTCATTGAATGTTATTCCACGATTCTTCAATGAATCATAAATTATTCCAAAACAATGTTGTACAAAACATGTA
The DNA here is from genome assembly GCA_034641835.2 of Pinus albicaulis. NCBI lineage: Eukaryota > Viridiplantae > Streptophyta > Pinopsida > Pinales > Pinaceae > Pinus > Pinus albicaulis. The sequence continues at coordinate 253,979,566 of CM076574.1, read as the reverse complement.
TCATATGTACGATCGTCACTGATATAAAAGTGATATTCTTTAATGATATGTCGATTTTCACTCGTGCTTTCTATATGATCGACATTTTTTTCAGCATGTCTATATAGAATATGGACGAGCATGAAGACTTGGTCAGAATGATATTATTCACTCTGAATTTCTTTTTGTGGAACAAATGTGTACTTTTCTGCAAAATCAATCACTGACAAAATGGTCCCTAGTGGAAAAACTTCACGAGATTTTTTGAATTGCAAGTCTTGCCATCGATCTCTATGGGAATGCTTGGTGTATTTGTAAATTTCTGCCTCAAACTTTCTCAAAAAGTCTATCAGAAAAATTTCGTCTTCTCATAATTCGATTCTTTTAACACTATTTGCACCTTGAATCGATGTCCCGATATATTCATATCTCTTCCATTTCACTTTCATGTTGGACAATGATTGATCATTTATATCAATACGATATTTGTTTTGAAATTTAGTCAAATTTCCACAATCATGACATTTTTTACCACCAAAACATTTCTTTTTGTAAAATAGTTCATTGCTTTCTCTTTCACATAGAATTTAAGATATGAATTCACGGATAGTGGAAGGAGGAGGTGAATCCTTCCATAATGTTATACTGAAATCAAGGAATGTGTCATAATATAACTCAAATTCCACATGATAATGACAACAACAAGTGTCGCGTATGGTGATAGGTTTTACATACCATGGTTTTTGTTGAACAAAAGCACTGAGTGAAACATGAATTTGATGATTCTCTTCTTTGAACTTGTTGAATAACTCTATCTGAGTGGTTTCCAAGAGATTTTTTTCATGTTCTTCGTACTGATTTCATGCTATTCTTCTTCGCATCACATGTCTTACAGTTGGTGAAACATGCGAATTGTTCTTCCAATATTCATATATTATTTTTTTAACATTTTATCCAAGTCTATATTTGTATGGTTGCCTACAAATAGCTCTCCAAAAAGCGAGTTCATCATTTACATCTATTTGCAGTTGAAATTTTCGATGTTTGTGCATATTTTTTCGCGAGGTTCCCAGTGCTCGTGCCATAGATGTTATCAAACGATTCTCTTGAGTATTTGGTGAAACCATTGCCATCTGTAGTCCTCTACGTACATTTGAAACATCTTTCTCTCTAGATCTCTTAATTGACTTTATAGTACTACTCATATTTTTTATCACCTCTTCCTTCATTTTTTTTATCCTTGGTTGATTTTCGAATATCCAATAGTGTTGTCGCTTCTTTTAATTTCCTTGATGATAGGAGACCTTTCAACATTTGAGCCTAAACTGTCAGTCGCTCATTTAAGAAATACTTTTCAAAAATGCGGTTGACATGATATCATATAACATGGTCAGGTTTTTTATCTCCATATGTGTGAGTGTCAACATTTTCTAACATCTCATTATCAATAGTGATTTCATCTGTACATATTTGAAAAAATAGTACATATTCAATAAATCACTAAATTAATAAATATGTCAATAAATATTAGGAAAATTTTAAATATATCAATAGATCATAATATTTACATTTACATACCCGCTTCAATTTCTGCTTGAGGTTGATTTTCTTCTTCAATATTTTGAGGAGTATCTATGTCTGTTTAGATTAAACAAAATATTTTTCAAACTAGTTCATCAAATAAAAAATAAGCTTCACATTTTACATTAGGAAAATTTTAAATATATCAATAGATCATAATATTTACATTTACATACCTGCTTCAATTTTTGCTTGAGGTTGATTTTCTTCTTCAATATTTTGAGGAATATCTTTGTCTGTTTGCATTAAACAAAATATTTTTCAAACTATTTCATCAAATAAAAATTAAGCTTCACATTTTACATTGGGAAAATTTTAAAAATATATCAATAGATCATAATATTTACATTTACATACCTGCTTCAATTTCTTCTTGAACTTGATTTTCTTCTTCAATATTTTGAGGAATATCTCTATCTGTTTACATTAAACAAAATATTTTTCAAACTAGTTCATCAAATAAAAATTAAGCTTTACATTTTACATTAGGAAAATTTTAAATATATATCAATAGATCATAATATTTACATTTACATACTTGATTCAATTTATGCTTGAGGTTTATTTTCCTCTTCAATATTTGAGAGGGCTTCTAACTTTCTTTTGCGAGATTGTCTCGTCTCTTCTCTATGTGCCTCAGAATCTCTTTTTTGATCATATTTTCTCACACAAGTTCTTCGATTTCCCATGATAATAGGGTATGAAGCTCAAAAAATTTCCTTCAAAAAATTAGACAATAACTCAATTACAAAAAACATCACAAAAGATTTAATTTAAAAAAATTCAGTGTAAATTTTTTGTAAAAAATACCTACTCCAATCCAAAACACACACTTTAAAAAATTCGAGAGAAAAATGTCTTATAAAGATGAAACGAAGCTCAAAAGATTTACATCAACTCAAAACACATACATACCTCCAAGAAATGTCTTTTGAATGTACGTCCAAGAATTGTTTTACAATTTTTGCCAAAATCACGCCTCCTCCAAGAAATGTCTTCTAAAAAAATTCTTTAAACCCAAAATTGTAAAATCAATTTGCTTCCAAGAAATGCTCTTAAAAACAAACTTTGAAGAAAATTTTTTGAACCCAAACCAAGATCTTTGTAAAATGAGATGAAGTGTGCGAAATGTGCGAAAATTTTGAATCATTTCGCGGAAATTTATATTGATGCAAAATGTCTTTTAGTAGGGGGCTCCGCAAAACTTTCCGCCCGACGGAGAGTTATACAATAGTTCGGCTGAAATTTTGATAAAAAAGTTCGGCCGAACTATTAAGACGTTAGATTTAACGAGCCTTAAGTGGAAAACATAGTTCGGCCGAACTTGGACTAAAAGTTCGGTCAAACTAACGCGTCACCAATTACGCAAAAACCAGACTCTGAAAACGGTTCTGCAACTTTGGACTGATTGAACTTCATGAAAGGTTGTTAATTAACTGTCGGAACCAAGACAAGCATTTTCAGAATTGAATCTACTTTCAGGAAATATAACTTTTATGGAATTTCATAAATGTTTATTAATTTTAATTTTTTTTCTAATAAAATGGGTGCAAACACTTTATGAGGGTCATTGTGATTCAGTGAAATCAAAATTTTGTATCTCCCAAAATACATTGTAAAAAAAATTCAAAAAATTATGGGGCATTACATTTGTCCGTCGTCTCTAATGGGTAGATTTTAGATTTTTAGTTTATAACTTATATGTTAATAAATTTCTTGCGACGCGAAACATATCCAAAATACGCAGTTTTTCGTATTGGACCACTTCAAAAAATTATAGTAATTATGATATGCATCCATTGGCTTTGTAAATATGACGAAAACAAAGTAGACTCTATCTATATTGTTGTAACACATTTTTTTTTTCAAAAACACAAATTTTCAATGAATACAAAATTGCGTCATAACATGACTTCTTATGAATCCTTTGATTGTTAAGAAATGCACACTCAAAGAAACGCTAAGTTGACATATCGAATCCGCATAAAAAAATTTCAAAAAATAAGTAATAGAAAGCTAACAAAATTTCTCACAACTTTTATTTTTATCGCAAAATGAAATTCTACACAGAAAAATTGTTATAGTTTGCAGAAAGTTGAAGAACCGAAAAAAATGAAATTTTTTTCTCAAAAAAGGGAAAAAAGTGTAACCCAGCTTCACATTTTCACCCATGGAGTTGCCATTTTTTAGTAGATAGGAAAATTATTTCAATAGTAGCCAAGAATGAAGTTGCCATTTTTAAGGAGACAAGAAAATTATTTCAAACAGACAATTATCTATGACATGTCCTAGAGAAAAGAAACACCTTTCCTAGAGAAAGGAAACATCATTCCGCATGAGCGTAACTTACTGAACTACCTACTTAAATATGGAATTATGAATTTTAAAGTAATTGACATAGAAATGACTAGGGTCTTATCTTTTGGATAAATCACTTTGTTAATAGATTTCACATTGATCACTATTAATGTTTCGTTTTGAAACACAGAGTCATGCAGTGCAATGAGAGAAATCGAGAATCTGGAGAGATGATTAACTTCACCAATTTTGGTGCAATACTACTGACAGGATACTTATCTCATTATTCAGTACATACCATATAAAAATATTTTTTCAGTGGGCCTTGGAAAAAGCTTTACTGTATGAATTCCCAAGCCTCATCATTGTCTTTATTTCTGCAATGTTATTGATAGAATAGCCATCTCACAGTTCAGTTATACCATAAAAGAGTTTTTTCTTTTCCAGTAGGCCATGGTTAGATTTTCTGGATGAATTAACAGGTCTCATCATTATATGCAAATGTATCATTCTAGTTAACCAGTTTTTTCTTTTCCAGTAGGCCATGGACAGTTTTTCTGGATGAAGTAACAGGTCTCATCATTATATGAAAATGTATCATTCTAGTCAACCAGTTCTTTCTTTTCCAATAGGCCATGGACATTTTTTCTAGATGAATTAATAAGTCTCATCATTATTGCAAATGTATCATTCTAGTCAACCAAGTGCTGCAATGCTACTGAAAAAATACTCATCTCAATGCTTAGTGCATACCATATATGAGTTCTTCCACTATTTCCTGGTAAAGGTAACTGGATGAACTCGCAAACCTCTATCATTATATAAAAATGCTCTTCTTTATATGGATGAATTGCCAAGCCTCTTGATTTCCCATAGATTAAACGTTTGTATCCCAACAGTACATACCATATAAGAGTTATTTTGAATAGATTGAATGTATGTAGCTCTACAGTGCATGGACCTACCAGATGAGTATTTCATATCTGGTGAATTGTTGTTGGTGATTAGGATGCTGGTTCAAGGGCAACAAATTCCTCTAAGTTTTAGCACATTTCTCAATATTATTCAATCACACAAGATAAGAAAGCACTCACCACCATTTTCTCACTTGTCATTCTATACCCGGATAATTTTTATGCCATAAGCACTATAAAATCTATGTCCATACACAGAGTTCGCTAAAGTCAAGTGCTTTGTAAAAGTTTATATATTATATTTTAGGCTTGGAATATCTAACAAAGAGTTTATATACATTCTACTATCTCTAACAATGCACTTATTACTGTCAACTATTTCTAAACTATGAATTTCTTCTAACAACAAGCTTTATTGGATTGTATACTATTTCCCTCCAGTTAAGTATAAAAATATGTACAGTGCATTTTCTACCTTTTTTTTTTTTTTAATTATGACACAATTCCATTATTTTAAATGTGACATTTGCGAGCCTTTATTGTTGGATAAAATAAAAATAAAATTGAATTTGGGGTTTTGTACAAGAGAAGGATCTGTCTGTCTTACCTTCATAGAAATCCGCAAAGCTTATTGGTTCTCCCTTAGTTTCGTAAAGCTGATTGGTTCTCCCTTAGTTGTGAACAAGTCTTGACATTCGAAATTTGATGGGAGACAAAACCTATGCATCGTAATTGGCTAAACAACATCCCAGATGGGAAGATCTTCCTTCTGCATAGCCCATCAGTGAGTAGGAGTACCCTTTAACACTACATCCATATCAGGAAATCATTTTTCTTATGTCACTTTGTATTCCATGGCATCCAAAAAGGATTCTACTGCATCTATCCCATGTTAGATATTATAACCTAATGTTTGGGGTCCTGCTAGTTTTACATGGCTTCTTCAAAATCACTGTAAAATAAATCGATGTTTCTCCAGATCACTGATCCATATATAGTCATGGTATTTTCTTAAGTCGTCCTTGTAGCCAAGACCAATTTACTTAGAGTCTTAGAGTAAATACTGCTTCAAATAAATCTTCATAATGCTTAATTAGTGTCTTCTTGAATTCTTTCAACTCTCAACTCAATAGATGCTAAAAAAAAAGAGATATTCAATGAGGTATGTATAAAAATTCTCTTCAAGCCACTTCACTAAGTCACCAAGTGGTATTTAACAGTTCTATGGCAATACTTCAAATGCTCCTGGGAATATATTTAAAAATATTAAGAAAGGGTCTTAGATCTGCTTCTAATTCTATGTTATAGCTTCAATATCATGGGTCAAGATCATGGTTCCTGGCATTGATTAGGGGGTATATTTTGCTACGATTGGGTGTTTTCGGTTAATGTTTTCTGCCCCATCATGTTTGGTAGGTGTGTGATTTATTCATAATCATTTAAGTACTTATTTACCTAGCTGCATTTGATTAATAATGGTTCAAGACTATCCATGCTCCTTATTTATGGATATGTACCCCTCGAAGGCATAGACCTGCAGAATCCAAGAGGCCTCCATCGAGCTACATAGAGTTAGTGAGCAGGAGAGACAAAGTAGGAGAATAGGAGGCTGACAGATTGAAGATCTGGCCTGTTGGTTTTAGTACTATTTGTGCATTTGTTGATTTAATTCGGTGTGAATATATGTATGTGTTCTGATGAAGGATAATCAAATTCCCGTGGCAAATATGAAACCCTATGATTGGATTATGTGTATATAGAATATTTGAGTTCTCGGTGGAGCACGAGCTAATGGCTTAAGACTTATGAGCATTGGTGGATTTCGCATCTGTGTGAGAATGGATTTACACTTCATAGGTAACTGCATAGGAACAATATGGTGAAGTACTCTATAATTAGTTGTGTGAATAGAATATTAAATTTGGGGTAATGGCGTCCCTGTGTACCTCTGGTAGAGCAATGGAAATACTGTGCTCGAACCTCCATGAATTAGGTATACGTAAGACCTTGTGATAAGTGTTATGAATGTGTATGTAACTTAATGAACCAAGGACTGGTGTATTGAGTTGCATAATCGATATTGATCTTCTTGAACCCATAATACATGAATCGTGGAGTATGTAAGGCATTGTATCTCTGCGCAAATGGCTGTATCCCGAGTTAATATGGTATGGCCACGCGAAGGAAGAAGAACAAGGGTAGAGTTTAATTGCAGTAAGGCATTAAAGAGTAAGACGAAACCCTCAGGGTAGAGAACAGAACCTTGAAGAATAGTGGAACCGTGTGGGAACAGTGTAAGCTGTTTTGGAGGTGAAAGGCGGTTTTCGCGCGATTAAAAACTGGTAAGGAGTTTTTGGAAATAAAACGCGATGTGTGTCATGGGTTGACACGTGGCCTTTGACGATATTCGGAAACCACCCTCATCACATGAATTTGGAGAATTAACCTCCGTGAAACTAATCTACGCAATTACCGTCGGATGTATGAAATATGGTGTTTTGGAACACAACGTGAGTTGAGCCGTCGGATTTGACTGACACTTAATGCAAAGGAATAAGCTGTGGGCCCGAGTCTCAATATTGCTTATCATCGGGTTGATTAAATTCAAGGTCGACGAGTATGGAATGGTCATGTGTATTTTCCTTCGGGACAGTGGGAGCGTTTGAACGCAATTCCATCTACAATTTAATTGTGTGGGCCAGACGCTATTATATAGCGTTTGGGTTTATCCAAGGTCAGATTGTTAGACAAGGGGAACATCTGTATGGTATAATTATGTGACGGGTTGGTAAAGAACTAAGCACATACACATTTATATTGTGTGGCCCGAATATTATTGGGTGTTGGCGTTAATAAAGGGCTGAGTCTAAACCATATTCATTCTACTATGAACCATTATATATTGGGTGAATGATTAAATTGGAATATTGATTCGAATATCATCCCGAGGGTTTTATAACAAGGTTACATATTTTGGAGTAGACTTTGGAATTGGTTTTTCAGATAAGTTTGAAGAAATTTTGGAGTTGCATATAGGACCATCTTTGGAGTTGTGTTGAGACCATATTTGGAGCATTGCTGAGGACTCTTGGAGAAACCCTTTATCAATAGACTTGAAGAAATATTTATGTAGTAGAGTTTGGAAGAATTATTTAAAGGCTTTGGTACAAAAATTCTTACCATTTTCTGTACCCTTTTTTTAAAATTTTCTATTGGGATACATTTGTTGTGTTTCAACAGATTTCACTTTGTCTCTACATATGCAAAATCCATTATTTTATGGGTAGAGTTCAAGCATAGGGACATGGTGTAGTGTTAACTGGTGTGGGGATAAGAGTCAAGGGAAGCCTCATTTTACTCCTAAAAATGCATCTGCATCTAATTTGACTTTGTGAACTTGGTGTTTAACCCAGCCTTTAGAAAACAGAAAAAACATGATCCTTGCTCCAAGAAAACCTTTTAATAGTCTATACAAAGTAATATCGTGAGGAAAAAAAAATTCATTCCCATACCAAATAAATAATTTTATTATTGAAAATAATAGTGAGGACTCTGAACCTATTGTTGTGATTTTATCTTGTGCCTTCGATATTTTCATGTCCTCAAAACAAGCTTCAAGTCTGCAACTAGGTGTCTTCAATATTTTCTTCAACTTTTTTAACTTTTACAATTTAAACCAAGTTTTCATTTCATCCTGTCAAGTTTCAACAATATAATTATGTCTTCTTTTCAGTATAAAATGACACATCAAATTAATTACAGTTCATCTCCTCCTAGCATTTTCCTTACGACGTTTCCTTTGCAACATTAGGTGCAATTGCTAGTTTATGTTATACTTAACATTTATGTAGGAGTAGAAGTGTAAGTGTGTAGATTTATTAGTGGTTACTACCTACCAAATTTATGTAAATCAAATCAATTTATCCACTTCAACACTCAATTTATTAATTATTTCCAAAGAAACCCCATAGGATTCAATTTCTTTATTGGCTTTTATTAATTGAACATCGACGAATATATGTTATTATTTTTTTATGCAAATTTTAGAAAAGCCTAATTTTTAACTTGAGTGACAAGGACTACACTGCACTACAACACTTTTAATATGGACTTTGAAATATTTTAGTTGCGTTCACCATAAATTATCACTATATATATATATATATATAGACTACATAATCAAATACACATTTTCAAATGTAAATAATATTATTTATTGTCAACACCATTTTAAATAGTAAAGAAAGTGTATATCTACCTCATACTAAAATGTAATTTTTTTCAACTTTCAATTACTTATTTATATAAATTTTATATAAAAGTATGATAGAATTGAAGTATTTTATTTATGGGCAACATTATCCTTTTTTTTTATTAATATTTGGATTTTTTGAATATAAGTATTATTTTATTACTTTTAAATGTTAGTATTATGTGAAATATCCCCTATTGGGTTGCATAGTGCCTCTCAAAACAAAAAACAAAAAAAATTAATTAGCAAAAAATTAACATTATTAGAAAAAATAAGAATTAAAAAAAAAAAAAAAAATATATATATATATATATATATATATATATATATATATATAACAAGTTCATATATATATATATCGCAATTGTGTTTTGAATATTTATAATGAAATTAGAAAAATAAGGAAAAGTATATTAAAACATAAAATTTGAAACATTTAAAATTATGAAATTGAACGGAACTAATTAAAAATAAAAATTGTAATTTAAAAAATAAAAATTAAAAAATGTAGAAATTTTTTTTTGACTCCTAGGCCAACATCCCGTCGGTACTTCCAGTGTGACGTTTCCATCAAACCCTACTCTACTAGCACCAAAGGGTTGCTGCTAGGATGGATGGAGCAATTCATGACCAGAAAATGGTTGTAAAAAATCTATGGAAGTCTTAATTACATAAGGTAGTTTTATGAAAATCGGGAAAATTATGTAAAAATGTTGTCGAAAATACTCGAAGCGTGAAATGGTCCCTATGATGATAAAAAACCACAAATAGTCAAATTCAATGTTCAAAATATAAAAAGCTTGGTTCTTAGAAGACATGAATTGTCATATATTCTCGAAACATATGCATCTAACGAATTATGTGTAGGGATTTTAATGTAGAATAATTCGAAAAGGGTAGAAATTTGTTCATATGCATGAATATGATTAGATGATAGTAAATTAAATATACATCATCCCAAAAATAGTTTTTGGATGTAAATGATGGCATAAAAAAGGTTCACGTTGTTTTTTTAGAGTGGTCAAATTTATTGTAAGGATACATAACACATATGGTATGGATGTTAAAATAAAAAATAGTTGTTTCATCAAGGGAACAAAAGGATATTGTGATGGATTTAATTTCTAGATGGGTTTCTTTTTGAAATTGAATATAATAAATAGAAAGATAATTGTATTGTAAACTTGTTCACAAGAAAACCTAAAACGAAATTAAAATGTTTAGTTGTCCATTTGCCTTAATGTCAAATTCACCACCCTTACTCCACAAGGGTTCAAAAGGGTCTTATTATGTAAATAGTGTTATATTTAATTTTGTTTCCTCTTTTTTTAGATAAATTAAGGATGTCCTTACATATGAATGCATTCATAATTTTTGAATTAACAATATCCATACATTAGGTTTGGACCATTTTTAGGACCAAGGTATATATATTTACATGAGAAATGGTTAAGCTATTGTTGACGGTGCTAGTTATCGCCAACATATAGGGGGTCTTCTTCATGGGAAGTCCTAAATAGACCTCACACTAGTTGTAGTAGGAGCCTCATTGAGAGTATCTAGCCATCCACCATAACGCAAAGGTTCACCTTGGTTTCAATGAATAACATAACATAATATAGACATAAAATTCAACAAGCAAGTAAGTTGACATCATGTAGAACCAATTACAATGTATGAAATGAGACAAGAGCAATAGGGAAACAAGAGCGTCTCTCGAAGGAAGTAATAGTACTATGCCAAAATATGTACACAGGAGAAAGGAAATAATTGAAGGAAATATTTTTTCATTAATGTGCAAATCATTTTCTAAGATAACAACTATTCATGGAAACAAATATAACACACATTCAACATGAGAAGTACCAAATCCAATTAATTGGTTCAATTTCCTTAGAACACATGAATATAACATATACCCCCAAAAATAAAAAAATAGTCTGAAAGCATCTGCGATAAATCCATGAAAGTGTGTTTTCTTAATGAGCTTCAATTATTGGAAAATAATCTAAGTACACTGTTATAATGGTGAGGCACTAGTTGTTGTAGTGGAACATTGACTCACTTCCTCCTTCTCAAAAGATTTTTTTCTCTCCTATGCCAAGTAAGAGAACCCAAGACTAGCTCTGTAAAGCCTAAGCCACAAAAATTCATTTTCTTATGCTAGGAGGTTTATCTTATAACAAGAGGAATGGTGTTAAATATGCTCACATTTCTTGGACTACCCTCATGACTCTTGGACTTTCGCACATTACATTTTTTCATTTTATTAAGAATACAACATTAAATACCACATGATGGTTTGACTTGACCCATGGACATATATTTATAGTGATCACACTTGTACAAGTTTTAAAATGAAAATGTTGGCATGGTGCTCATGATGAGGTGGAAATGCCAACTTTCTCTCTTTATTTCTTTGTCTTCTATCTTCATTAAAAATTTGATGAGCACTTTATATTTATGCAATATCCTCTCTTTTTCTAATCTTAACCCTGCTCAGTATTGGAATGTTCTTAGTCATCATGCAATGTCTTCTTTCTCTCGTATTTCAAGATCTACTTCATGTCGTCATGATTGTTTTCCTTTTTTCTATGTCTTTCCCTTGGTATATTCATTGAGAATTTCCTTTTTATTCTAAGAAAAAGATGTTGCAAATAAATATCATTCATGAAAAGGTAAAATCAATACTCAAATCACTTATTCTATATCTACCTATCTCATGGAAAGAACTTCTTATGATAGGCCTATGGAAGTACTGAAAGGAGAAGGCTTCATAAGGAAGGTGAATTTGAATTAAATAGTGGCCTAGGAAGGCACCACTCTTAACTTTTACTATTCCATGCATTGTAAAAAGGGGCTCTCTTTGGCCCAACACATTAGGGAAGCTCAAGGGACAAGGTGATGGGCTTGTTGGTTAAGACTACACCATGTGCCATAAACGAAGGAGAGGAAGAATATGCCAAGGGCTTAGAAGAGGCCTAATTGAGCCTTGTTATTGTGCTATGTCTTGAGAGAGGGAGGATTGAAAAGTGTTTTGTGAAGAGTAGAAGAGGAAGGAACTAGGTAGATGGCTTAAGGCTTGACAAAATTCTATGTGCTGAAAGGAAGATGGCATCTTAAGGAAATTACATATTTTCTCAATAAGGGCTCAATATATACTAAAAATGTTCCATGCGATGAGAGATGTTGGACAAGAAAATGCTTGAGCATATACACTAACCTCTTCATCTAACTTGCACTTACAATATTGGTACTAGCTTGGCACAATGAGCCCTGACAAAGTATTCTACCTCATCCTTCATGAGATGATACTTGGTCTCATAGTGAAAGAAAATTTCTTTCCTATCATATAAATATGGACTACGCAATACAATGCAAAATATATCCAAGGTTACAACATCAAGGTCAACCTCATCAACTATGTTGGATGCAATCACAAATGTAGTTCTACACTGCTTGGTTAGAGGTAATTTGGCTCTATCACACATGCAACCAAGTGTTGGGGTTTCGGATCAGGCTTGGTCTCCAATCATAGTTTCTTAACCAAGGATTTTGAAATCATGTTTACTTTTGAGCCTTGACCAAATAAGGTTTCCACATTCATATGTTTCATTATGACTATAATGTGGAACAATTCAATCCTCTTTCGTTCATTAACAAGAGACTCATTTGAGGAACCTGTACATGCATGCAATTAAAAATTTCCATTAGCATTAAGAGAAAGAGTAACTTTTAGTCCAACAAATGTGATATGTTTCTTGTCACCAGAATCGAATCCAAGGTCCTGATGTACGGTTCCTATTGTCTTTTACTTGTTTCTCCCACCAAATCTCGTTGGTTTCAAATTTGGATGCAACTTCCAACAATGTTCATCATCATGGCCTTCCTTCTTATGTACCCTCATTTAGTAAATGTAACCTCTAGGCTTATGTAAATAAGAAATAAGAAATTTGAGATTCGTAAATAAGAGATTATATCTTGAAAGTGTTATTGTATCTCATGCCCAATATAGTGCCATGTGAATAATTGTCACATAGTTTATGCCATAATCTATGGACATGGATACAACATTTGTACATGATTTTGAAATATTTATGCATAGAAATTTCAATCTTGTGCTTTGCCTGAATACCATCCAAACATTAAATTCCTAAAAATAGTCCATACTCAAGTAGATAACATGTTTAGCTTAAGTTACATACCACCATAATTCAGCCCATGTTTTGCAAAAAGAAACATTGTATGTCAAAATTTCCAAGTGTGAAGTGGGTAAGACCTCTTTGGTTTACTTGGGTCACGTTGTGAGAGGTAGACAATTAAAAATAGATCCTTCTAAAATTGATGCGATTGTAAAGTGGCCTAAACCCACCAATGTTAAACCAGTTCATATATTTTTGGGTGCGGTACACTACTGGAGAAGGTTCATTGCCAACTTCTTCTCCATTGCATCCCCCTTACAGGCATTAACAACTGTAAAGAAAACTTTTAGTGGGAAGGAGAGCATAGAAAAAAAATTTATACACTAAAATATAAAATAAATATCACCTCTATCTTTACCTTCCCATATCTCCAACAACCTTTTTGGATTGAAACATATGCGAGTGGGTATGCCATGTGAGCAGTGTTGATTGAGCAGAGGAAAATTGTATGTTAAAGACATTCTCCCAAATTGTTGTGAACTATCCATGATAATACAAGGAGTTGTATTCCTTGATTCAAAGAATGAGGAAGTGGAACCACTATTTTATTTGCAGGGAGACCATCATTCATGCATATCATGATCCTTTGTAGTACATACAATCGCAAAAATCTTCAACAAGCAATACATTTTAGATGAGTGGGATTCCTCTAGGAGGTTCACATGGTAATAAAATACAAGAAGGGCACCAAAAACGAAGTGGCTGATATGCTTTATCACCCTCCTATTGTTGCATCTATAGTTTTGCAAAACCCCTATTTATATTTTGAAAGTCATGACGAGAAATATGTTGATGATTTTAAGGATATATATGAAAAACTAAATCATGGATTGTCAATGGAAAATTATCATTTGGAGGGAAAAATTTTGTACCATCTTGGAGAACTTTGTATCCCCACCAATGAAAGAGTACATCCATTGAGAGAGAAACATACCTCTCTTTTGTCGAGACATTTTGGTGTAGGAAAAAAATTGTGTGATTTACAAAGGTTTTGTTGTTGGCCTCACATGAAAATTATTGTGACTCGATATGTAAGGGGATCTGTGTTGTGTTCAGTGTCAAAGATCTCTAATATAAAATTTGGGGTCTACAGATTACTCCCTATTATGAGTCCTCCATGGGAAAGTGTGTCAATGGATTTTGTTGGTAGTTTTCGATTGTCTAGGAAAGGTGATGACTATTTGTATGAAATTGTGGATCAATTTAGGAAAATGTGTGTCTTAATGCCTTGTAAAAAGCAAGTCACTGTAGCTCATACTTCTCATATATTCTTCCAATTTTTATGGGTCCATTATAGTTTTCCCGCATCAATTGTGTCTGGTCCAAACTCTCATTTCCTTGGAGACTTCTGGACGATTTTGTAGAGAATGGATGACACCAAGCTGAGGATGAGTACAACATTTGATCTGAATATCAACAAACAATTTTTTTTTTTAAAATACAGAGTGATACATTTAATTTGAGGCTATTGTGGAAATAATTCCAAGTTGTGGGATGAGCAACTTTCATATGTACAACATGCATACAATCGGACAATGCATTCATCCACTCAAAGCTCACCATTCCATACATGCTTTGGATATTTTCCAATCGAATCCCTTAGAGATGGTATATGGGAGAAATGAATATTAAATTTCATTAATTGGATTTGGATGATTCACGAGGAAGTGCAGGAAAAGTTGGAGAAAAGTAAAGCTTGATACAATGCCCAGCATGAAAAGCACCAGGTTAATCAGCAATTCCAGGTTGGAGACACGAGTTGGCTACACATTAGCAAAGACAAGATGAAAGTGGAAATAAATAAGTTGACACCAATATGATATGTCCCACTCACCATATTAGAAAAGTTTAGAGACAAAAATCTTCCTCTTGATTTTCTAGCATACATGCATATGTACTAAGGGGTGAACATTGAAAACCTGAAGCTTTATGGGCCTCATTTGATCATGGACATCATATAGGTTGGGAAGGTTACTACAGTGCAAGAGTTTTCACCTGAATAATTGAAAAATGTACATGAAGATATCATTCTTGAAAGGAACACTTGGAATTCACGACAAGTATATGTGGAGTACCTTCATCTTCATCTCAAGGGAATGCATCCAACCAAGGCCCGATGGATTGAAAAGGATAAAGTAAGGGAAAAATTACCTCACTTTCAAATTGAATGATAAATCCTTTGGTGGCGTAAAAGCTCATTAGTGGGGATGAATGATCCACGCGGCTCTAGAAATAGAATTCACCTTGAAAAAATAAAGAATAAAAGTCATTGGATTGAAGTGAAACCAGAGTCATATTGAAGATTCCATTGCAATATTTCCAAAAACATGAAGGACACTTAAATCCAAGTTCGTATAAGAAACTTATGGATAGTAAAAATTTTGGTCAAACTAGAGAAAGTGGCAATCACTACCAATGAAAAAATTTGGCAATGGGGTGGCCCATGGAATCTGACAGTCTGAACAGGAAAATTTATCACCTCGTTAATTTGTCCACTAACCCTTAAAAACTACGGTCACCAAGATTTTACAATTTATGGTCAAAAAAATAAAAATAAAATATAAAAATGGGGTGGCGGTTTGCCACACTCACTATATATACGATGGGAAGGCCACCCACCGGCAGACCCTCCAAACCCGTCAATACAATCATGACAAGTGTATGGAGGCTGACAATGTTCAAACCCATCCAGATTCACCAATACTGCCAACAAAAGAATGGCTTTGTTTTGAAAATTCTTTCGACATTTTATTATTTAAACCAGCCTTTATCATTCGACGGTGGAGGGTGACGGACTCAAAGCATCATATTTGATTTCCTGCAAAACTAGGAGTGGGTCAAGGAGGGCGAAACCCTTATATGGGTATCTTTTTTATGGTTATAAGGTTCATTTAGCATCCAAAAGTGTCAGTGTTATAAAGTGGTAAAATTTATAGTCATTTTCACGAATTTTTGCAAGGAATCCAACTGTGTAGCACGTTTCTCTAGTAGAGGGATCCATTTTAAGGCCATCCCAGCAAGTGGAGGTACAAGGTATCATTTTTTAATTGCTTGTAATTTATTTCTGCTGAAATTTAAAGAAAGATGGCACACCACATTAAGCAAGGCCCCGTGAGGTGGCCCACACTAGGTGAACTCCATAATCAAATTGTCCCATGTTGGGAAAAATACTGAGAGGGGGGGGGTGAATTAGTATTTACTGCATATTAAAAACTTTTTACTTTTTCATTCCTTAAAACCCATACGCTACTTTGCTGAAGCCATGTAGCATATACACGCGGATATCCTTCATAAAACTCGCGTATACACAGAGATCTAATTATGCCATTAGTTCTTCACTTATATCATTCCATCATTCATTCATTAGATGTTCTATAAACAGTAAACATGTGCAGTAAGAACAGAATAAACCATCACACAGAGCATCACACATGAACACCAGGATTTTTAGGTGGAAACCCAAGTCGGGAGAAAACCACCGCTGCAGTTGCTCAGCCTTCAATATTTTATTATAGAGAAAACATCTTACAACATATGTGCTGGTGCAGACTCCTACCAGCACGCAGGCACCCACCTGCGCTCGTTTACCAGCCTCTCCTGGAAAGGAGCTCCAACCCCCTGACTCGTTTACCAGCCTCTCCTGGAAGGGAGCTACGACCCCCTGCTCTCGTTTACCAGCCTCACCTGGAAGGGAGCTACAACCCCCTGAATGAAGGCTACAACCCTCAGCACCACCTTGGACCACGTTTCATCAATTTGCACACTGGATCCAACCAACTCAATAGAACACAACTTGCAGGCCACAATACATCATATTTCCAGACCGAACCCTTTCCATACTTTTAAGCACAAACATATATCACCAACAGATACATATTAATACAGATCAGATAGCAGAAACACATCAGAACAGATCAGATATTTCATACCCCTTGCTTCAGCAAACCCTAGTTTCCATACGCGCTTTCCCTTCACTGATGTCGCGTATATACGCGCTTCCGTCCATACAAACCAGCGTATACCTCAGTGTATATTTTATTGCGCATACGCGCTTTTACTTCAGATAAGCCGCGTGTATACGCACTTCCACCGCGGCGAAGTAGCGTATAGATCTTCAATGATTACAGAGCTGCATACTTCATCAGATCAGATCTTCAAATCAGATTTACCCTTTTCACTTCAGTCAGATGTTCGCCTAGATGTTCGCCTCATCACAGATCTAAGTCTTCCATAAGCAGATCTAGCAGATACAAAATACATTTCAGATCTAGATATCCCGCTTCATCATTTCTTCATAGGTGCATCATAGATTCAGATCTATCATCAAACCTTTACCCTTTCCATACAGATATACTTCACAAAGAAGTATTCATTCAAGCTCAGACATCTTGCTCCCACACTTGTGTTTTTCATAATGAATTTCTTCTCTTTATATAGGTTTTCCCTTCTTCAATACCACGGGCCCCTTTTTCAATACCATGAGCCAAATCAATACCATGAGCCTTCAATACCACGGGCCCCTTTTTCAATACCATGAGCCAAAACAATACCATGAGCCTTCAATACCACGGGCGGGGTTAATTAGGCGGATCATTACCCAATACAATGGGTCAATACCATGGTGGTTACCCTTGGTTTTGCACTTTTTGAGCGCTTTAGCCCATACGCGACTTGGCACGTTCTTTTCCGCGTGCATACGCGACTTCCCCTAGGCCAATCCGCGTATACCTAAAGACATACTCTTTTTCATCATTTTGAGTACATTCTGAAATCCTTTCTTTATTGCCTTCTGTAAATACTGTAGATACATCAGATTTAGTTCATCAACCCATATTCTATCAAGCACAACTTCATCAAGTAAGTTGCCATCCTCTTCATCAAGAGGGTTGTCATTCAAAGACAACATTCAGCATCATATTTTCAACAAACATCATATCATATCATAATTACATCATTTACCAAGTCCATCAAGTCAAGGATAACTTCATCAGGTGGATTGACATCAAGGACAACACATGTCAACAATCGCATGTCTTCATCTTCATTCAGTGGGTTGCCATCAAGGACAACACTCTGCATCATATTTCCAACAATCTCCCCCTTTGGACTTGATGGCAACCACGATGGTGTTTGGTTACCACAACAGATAAGTACATTGACAACATGTCACTCTCCCAATTCTTTCACACCATTATCTGCATTCAAACACCATGTCACTCTTCCCCTTTGACATCAAGGGCAAAGGGCGGATCAAAACCAGCGGATCAAAACCAACACACTCTCCCCCTTTGACATCAAGGGCAACGGGCGGATCAAAACCAACACACTCACCCCTTTCTCATGTAGAAGAAGCGTTCTGCAGATCTGATGTATACTGAAGTGACCAAGCTTCCCCTGAGTTCATGCTGAATCATCAAACATATTTTCCAATGAAGTAAATGACTCTATGACCTTCCTATCACCAATGACTCATACTTACATCAAAGATCCATCCAAGTGGATTTACATATGAGACTCAAATACCCAACCAAGTGGGTTTACACATCTCAACTCAAATACCCAACCAAGTGGGTTTACAAATTTTGACAAGTCCTTACATGACTGAATATTACAATTTTACATCATGGGTCTCAACAAGACCTTTTCATCAAACTACAAATATAACTTTTAAGACCAACACCAGAAATTCCTCAAGAAAGAGAACATATTTCAGAACTATCATAAGGCCAACACTGCATTATACTCAGCAAAGCTAATGCTCCCCCTGAATCTGTGCAACCAAGAAATCTTTCCAAATGACTAAGGCTCCCCCTTAGTTTTTGCATCCTGAAAACTTCCACCAAAAAATCATCAAGGCATCTTCATCAAAAAACATTAGAAACAGAATTATGAGAACCGGAACACCACTTAGAGATATCAACAAAGATCAAGAAATTGCAAGGAAGAGAGCCAAACCAACCAAAAATTGCCGTTGTAACCAAACATACTACAGTCAGGCAGAACTCGCGTATATACGCGACTGTGTTTCAGGAAACCCGCGTATCCACTACCATCTTCTATATTTTGACCAGATCTGATCCTCTGTGAGGAAAATACAGTGTTCAGCTTATTTCTGAGATATTTGACTGCTTCCCTGGGCTACAGATAGAACATAGTAGTTGTGTCTTCAAGCGTCATCCAATGGTGGTAGCATAAGTGCATTAGTAACCAAGTCTTCATATTTCGTGCAGCATCAATACATTCTTTCCAAGAGAGATTATCATACCAGAACAGCATCTTCAAATATGTGTTAAGCAGTCATCCATGTGGTCCAACATCACCATGATCTTCAAGATTTAACATGAAGGAACATATGTAGGCAAAAGATTTCAACCATAGTAACAAACTCTGCATGATCTATTCTTATTTCTGAATCAAATGACTTCCAACTCATCTATGTGTGAGCATCAGGGATCAAAATTTAATACAATGAACCATATACCATGTCATCATCATTTAAGCAATATATCACAATAGCCAAGAATAATCAAGCCATATTGCCAACAATGCAATCATTAGTATTCAACCTCATCTCGTAAATCAGTTGCTCTTCCTTAACTTGTGCAATCCGAAACACCTTCAACAAGAAGTCATCAGCAACAATCTCTGCATGATCTGTCCGGATCTCTGAATCATAAGACTTCCATCATATCCAAAAGATATTCTTCATCAAATAAGCAATCCGAGCTCATCCATAATCTTCAACATAAGAAACCATGTATCATTTCATTAGCATGAGTATAACCAGAATAATGCTAACAGTACAATCATTAGCAGTCAGATTGATGCTCCCCCTGAACCTCTGCTCCTGATCTTCAGCTGTCATCCCAATTCTCTTATCATCAATGCAGCCCATACGCAATCGTGTCTCCGGATCTCATCGCACCTTCGACGCGACTTTGTTTCATAGAACCCGCGTATGAAAAGTGAAATATAGAAAATTTCACACCTTCATCTCCTCCTGAACTATATCAGATGTTCTTTTATATAACCAGAATAATCAAATCAACCATGAGAGTCATCATGCATTGCTCCCCTTGTGACGATACATTACTAAATCCCATAATGTATCCCACATCATTCCTGCAGTCTATCAGAGAAGTAAGCTTCCAGAAGCGGATGACTGCAGTAGGGTCTGAATTCCCTACGTTTCTGATCGGTCCTCCTTCTTTTTCCAAATTTGCTTGAGCTTTCCAACTGTGTGCTGAAAATTGTTCACTTTCCCAAATCCGTTCATGCCGCATTCTTTTTCTACATGTCCATACTTGTTACAAGCATAACATCTCATGTGGCCAGAGATCGGTCCTCCTTCTTTTTCCAAATTTGCTTGAGCTTTCCAACAGTGTGCTGAAAATTGTCCACTTTCCCAGATCTGTTCATCCTGCATTCTTTTTCTACATGTCCATACTTATTACAAACATAACATCTCATGTGGCCAGAGAAATAAACATAAGAATCATAATGAGTATTTATATTCTTCCTCCTTTTACAATCAGCTGCTTTATGTCCATACTTGTTACATGAAAAACAATATCCCCTGAAGAAGCTAGAGTACCTTTCTGAGTAGAATTTGTTTGTTTGTGGCTGAAATGATCTGCTCCTGCAATTTTCTGCAACATGCCCATAATTATGACATTTGAAACATTCAACGTTCTTGAATGAATTCTTTTGAGAATTCATGATTGTTGGTTGATCTTTGGTTTCTTTCAACACATCAGGTTTTGCATTGAGATCTTCTGAATTTTTGGCACTTCCTTGTGAGCTAGATTCTCCTTTAACAGTTTCATGGAAACCAAGACCATGTTTGATAGCAGGAGACCTTTGATTACTCAGAATATTGTCCAAAATGTTAGTACTATCAAGAAACCTCAAAAGTTTAATCTTTTCTTCTAATTTACCTTTGAGAATATTTACCTCAACCTCCAAGTCTTGACATTGCTTTGTCATGCTTTCCTCTTTCCTTCTTCCATCTTCTACTTGATCCTTCAGATTTAGAATCTCTTCTTTTAACCAATTTTTGTTTTCTTCACATGTTTGTTCACTTCATTCTTCTACTTGATTTTTCCTGCATCTTCGAGAGAGATGATTTCTGCTTCAAGGCCTTCCTTTTCAAATGATTGTAGAGGTTCCTTATTTTTCTTACTTGATGCTTCTAAATCTTCCTGAAGACAAATGATTGCAGCTTCAAGTCCTTCATTCTTCTTGCTTGATTTTTCAAGATCCGCTTCTAGATCTTTAATTCGATTGGATGCATAAGTATGAAACCTTTGATACTTGTCCACCTGTCCATTCAGAATTTCTATTTGATCTTTCATTTGTGAGATCATCTCTTTATAGATAGTTTCTTGCTTATTGTATGAACTTTGTAGTTCTTCTTCTTTAATCTTGAGAGCTTCTTCTAGATCTACAACTTTACTTTCACTATCTTTACTATTGTTTGCACAAAGAAGAGTATTAAAAGTGGCCTTCTCCTTTTTCTTCTTTGCCATGAGTGCTTGTAGATCTTCGTCAGAATCTGTTTCATCTTCTTCAATTTTTGCTATACATGATTTCTGAGATATCTCCTTTCCTCGAGTAACCTTCTTCTTTTGCTTCTTAGCCATGAGCACTTTCAGATCTTGGTCAGAATCTTCTTCATCTTCACTGAACACTTCATCATCATCTTCTTTTGCATAATAACTCTTTCTCTTTTCAAATTGTTTCCCTTTACCATGCTTTTCTCTATAAGGACATTTAGCAGCATAATGACCAACTTTTCCACACTCAAAACATTTGAAGGGAAGCTTACCTTTGAATCTTCCAGTACCTAGTTGGAGCTTTCTCACGAAATTTGCTTCTTCTTCATCGGATATATAGCCGGATTCTTTGACAACTTCCTTTTCCTTTCCTTTTGTAGATGCCTTAAAAGCAGCTTCTCTTACTTGAGAAGGACCTCCTTGTCTCATTTCAAAAGCAGTCAGAGTACCATGTACTTGAACAATAGTAAGCGATTGCAGATCTTGCCTTTCTTCAATAGCTGAAACTTTAGAGTCAAATTTTGAAGTCAAAGATCTTAAGACCTTTTCTACCGTAGTAGTATCGGTTCACCAGAGTAGTATCGCCCATGGTTTCACCCAAATTTTCAACACTTGAGAGGCAACAAACATCAGACGGGTAGTAAATGTTGAGCTTACAAACTGCACTTCTAAATTTGGTGGTTCACTCAGAGGTTGAGTTTGTATTACTTTGTATCTCTTTTGTTTTTAGAAATGATGCTATCTATATATCCTAGCCTAATAGAATAGCATTCACTTATAGGCCCCGATTCGCACATGCTTCCTGGGCTAAGACATTCACCGCTGGCATTGATTTACAATTTCTTAGCAAACAGACGGAAGAGGGAATACTGCTACGGTATTGATAACCTTCTTCCACGATTGCCCATACATCTGCACCAAGACTTTGCATATATGCTTTTGTACGTACCTTCCAGAATATCAGATTGCTTCCATTGAATAGAGGTGGCTTTATAGACATTACTCCTTCTTGACTTCCCATTGCGACGGATCTCCTTTAAGCGATCAAGCTTCTCCACAAGGACCCGCTCTGATACCAATTGTTGGGAAAAATACTGAGAGGGGGGGGTGAATCAGTATTTACTGCATAATCAAATCTTTTTACTTTTCATTCCTTAAAACCCATACGCTACTTTCCTTCAGTAAACTAGCGTATATACGCGGATCCCCTTTATGAAACTAGCGTATACACAGAGATCTAGATATGTCATTAAATCTTCACTCCTATTATTCCATCATTCATTCATCAGATGTTTAATAAACAGTAAACATGTGCAGTAAGAACAGAATAAGCCATCACACAAAGCATCACATATGAACACCAGGATTTTTAGGTGGAAACCCAAATCGGGAGAAAACCACCGCTGCAGTTGCTCAGCCTTCAATATTTTTATTATAGAGAAAACATGTTACAACATATGTGCTGGTGCAGACTTGACCAGCACGCAGGCACCTACCTGCGCTCGTTTACCAGCCTCTCCTGGAAGGGAGCTCCAACCCTCGACTCGTTTACCAGCCTCTCCTGGAAGGGAGCTACGACCCCCTGATCTCGTTTACCAGCCTCACCTGGAAGGGAGCTACGACCCCCTGACTGAAGGCTACAACCTTCAGCACCACCTTGGACCACGTTTCATCAATTTTCACACTGGATCCAACAACTTCAATAGAACAACACTTGCAGGCCACGTTTCATCATATTTTCACACTGGACCCTTTCCATACTTTTAAGTTCAACCATACATCACCAACAGATACATATCAACACAGATCAGATATCAGAAACACAGCAGAACAGATCAGATATTTCATACCCTTTGCTTCAGCAAACCCTAGTTTGCATACGCGCTTTCACTTCACTGATGTCGCGTATATACGCGCTTCCGTCCATACAAACCAGCGTATACCTTAGTGTATATTTTATTGCGCATACGCGCTTTCTCTTCGTTGAAGCCGCGTATATACGCGCTTCCTCCGCGGCGAAGTAGCGTATAGATCTTCAATCATTACAGAGCAGCATACTTCATCAGATCAGATATTCAGTTCAGATCTACCCTTTTGCTTCAGACAGATGTTCGCCTAGATGCTCGCCTCATCACAGATGTAAGCCTTCCATAATCAGATCTAGCAAATACAAGAGCAATTCAGATCTAGATCCCCTTCTTTATCATTGGTGCATCATACATTCAGATTTATCATTCAAGTGTAACCCTTTCCATTCAGATATACTTCAGAGAGAAGTATTCATTCAAGCTCAGACATCTTGCACCCACACTCATTATTTGCACAATGAATTTCTTCTCCTTATATAGGTTTATCCTTTTTCAATACCATGAGCCCCTTTTTCAATACCATGGACCAAAACAATACCATAAGCCCAAAACTACCTGGACGGGGTCAATTAGGCGGATCATTACCCAATACTATGGGTCAATACTATGGTGGTTACCCTTGGATTTGCACTTTTTGAGCGCTTTAGCCCATACGCGACTTGTAACGTTCCTTTCCGCGTGCATACGCGACTTCCCCCAGGCCAATCCGCGTATACCAAGAGACATGCTCTTTTTCATCATTCTCTGAGTACATTCTGAAATCCTTTGTTCATTGCCTTCTGTAAATACTGTAGATACATCAGATTTCCTTCATCAAGGACATATTCTATCAAACACAACTTCATCAAGTAAGTTGTCATCATCTTCATCAAGTGGGTTGCCTTTCAAGGACAACACTCAGCATCATATAAACATCATATCACATCAGATTTACATCATTTACCAAGTCCATCAAGTCAAGAATAACTTCATCAGGTGGAGTGCCATCAAGGACAATACATGTCAACAGTCGCACGTCTTCATCTTCATTCAGTGGGTTGCCATCAAGGACAACACTCTACATCATATTTCCAACAATCTCCCCCTTTGGACTTGATGGCAACCACGATGGTGTTTGGTTACCACAGCAGATAGATACCATGTCACTCTCCCAAAAATGTCACTCTCCCAAATATTTGACATCATTATCTTTTCTTCATTCAAACACCATGTCACTCTCCCCCTTTGACATCAAGGGAAAAGGGCGGATAAAAAACCAACACTCTCCCCCTTCTGTGGAAGAAACATTCTACAGATCTGATATGTGCTGAAGTGGCCGAACTCCCCCTGAGTTAATGCTGAATCTTCAAACATATTTTTCAATGAAGTACATGACTCTATGAACTTCCTATCACCAAAGACTCATACTTACATCAATTTTGCATCCAAGTGGATTTACATATGAGACTCAACTACCCAACCAAGTGGGTTTACAAATTTGACTCAGCTACCCAACCAAGTGGGTTTACAAAAATTGACTCAGCTACCCAACCAAGTGGGTTTACAAAATTGACAAGTCCTTACATGACTGAATATTACAATTTTACAACATGGGTCTCAACCAGACCTTTTCATCAAAGTACAAATATGAATTTTCATAATTATTACCAAAAAGACCTCAAGAGAGATCATATATCAGAACCACCATAATGCCAGCAATGCATTATACTCAAGAAAAACTAATGCTCCCCCGAACTGTGCATCCATGCATCCTTTTCATATGATTAAGGCCCCCCCTTAGTTTGCGCATCCTGAACACTTTCACCAACAAATCATCAAGGCATCTTCATCAAAACATTAGAAACAGAATTATGAGAACTGGAACACCACCAGAGATACCAAACAGTATCAGAGATACCAAACAGCACTGCAGCTGTGCTGAAGAGAGCTGAACCAACCAAAATTGTCGAAGAATCGCCATACACGTTTTATGTGAACTTGCGTACATACTGATCGTGTTTCAGAAACCCGTATCCCAAGGCATCTTCTAAAATTCAATCTGGGATTCGATTCTTTGTGAGGCAAGGATGTTGTTCAGCTTCTTTCTGAGATATTTGACTGCTCCCCTAGACTACAGATAGATAGAATAGTGTAGTTGTGTCTTCAAGCGTCATCCAACGGTTGTGGCATCAGTACAATAGTAACCAAGCCTTCAGATTCTTTGCAGCATCAATACAATCTTTCCAAGAGGGATTCTCATATCAGAACAACATCTTCACATAGGTGTCAAGCAATCATCCAAGTGGTCCAACATCACCATGATCTTCAAGATTTAACATGAAAGATCTTTCAACCATAGTAACAAACTCTGCATGATTTATTTCTGAATCAAATGACATCCAACTCATCCATGTGTGAGTACAAAAGATACTTATCAGCAACCAGGGCTCTAAGTCTCATCACAATAATCCATGTACTAAGTCATCATCATTTTGAGCATGAGTATCACAATAACCAAATAATAAGCAGTCATATTGCCAACAATGCAATCATTAGTATTCAACCTGCTGCTCCCCCTAAACCAGTGCTCTTCCTTAACTTGTGCAATCTGAAACACCTTCAATAGCAAGTCATCAACAACAATCTCTTCATGATCTGTCCTCATCTCTGAATTATAAGACTTTCATCTCAACAACGAATGCTCTTCATCATAAAGCAACCAGGCTTCATCCATAATCTTCAACAAAAATAACCAAGTATCATTTCATTAACATGAGTATAACCATAATGATGCTAACAGTGCAATCATCAGCAGTCAGACTGATGCTCCCCATGGACCTCTGCTCCAAATCTTCAGCTATCAGATAAATTTCCTTATCATCAATGCATACGCGGCTGTGTCAGCTGGAACTCGCGTGTATACGCGACTTTGGTGAATAGAACCCGCGTATGGAAAGTGAAACATAGAAATTTTTCACATTCCTTTATCTCCCTTCTCGCAATTTTACCTTATGTTCCCGTCTTTTCTTACAATTCGTATGCACCGTCGTAAATACATATAACCGTAATAATCAAATCAAACATGAGAGACATCATACATTGCTCCCCCTGTGACGATACATTACTAATTCTCATAATGTATCTCACATCATTCCTGCAGTCAATCAGAGAAGTAAGCTTCAGAAGTAGATGACTACAGTAGGGTCTGAATTCCCTACGTTTCTGATCGGTCCTCCTTCTTTTTCCAAATTTGCTTGAGCTTTCCAACAGTGTGCTGAAAATTGTCCACTTTCCTAGATCTGTTCATCCTGCATTCTTTTTCTACATGTCCATACTTATTACAAGCATAACATCTCATGTGGCCAGAGAAAGAATCATAATGAGTATTTCTATTCTTCCTCCTTTTACAATCAGCTGCTTTATGTCCATACTTGTTACATGAAAAACAATATCCCCTGAAGAAGCTAGAGTACCTTTCTGAGTAGAATTTGTTTGTTTGTGGCTGAAATGATCTGCTCCTGCAATTTACTGCATCATGCCCATAATTATGACATTTAAAACATTCAACGTTCTTGAATGAATTCCTTTGAGAATTCATGATTGTTGGTTGATCTTTTGTTTCTTTCAACACATCAGGTTTTGCATTGAGATCTTCTCAATTTTTGGCACTTCCTTGTGAGCTAGATTCTCCTTTAACAGTTTCATGGAAACCAAGACCATGTTTGATAGCAGGAGACCTTTGATTACTCAGAATATTGTCCAGGATATTAGTACTATCATGAAACCTCAACATTTTTACCTTTTCTTCCAATTTACCTTTGAGAATGTTTACCTCAACCTCCAAGGCTTGACATTGCTTTGTCATGCTTTCTTCTTTTCTTCTTCCATCTTCAACTTGATCCTTCAGATTTAGGATCTCTTCTTTCATCCAATTTTCGTTTTCTTCACATATTTGTTCCAGCTCTTCATTCTTCTTATTTGATTTTTCCAGATCTTCTTTGAGAGAGATAATTTCTGCTTCAAGGCCTTCCTTTTCAAAGGATTGTAGAGGTTCCTTATTCTCCTTACTTGATGCTTCTAGCTCTGCTTGCAGAAAGATGATAGCAGCTTCAAGTCCTTCATTCTTCTTGCTCGATTTTTCCAGATCTGCTTCTAGATCTTTAATTCGATTGGATGCATAAGTATGAAACCTTTGATACTTGTCCACCTGTTCATTTAGCATTTCTATTTGATCTTTCATTTGTGAGATCATCTCTTTATAGATAGTTTCTTGCTTATTGTATGAGCTTTGTAGTTCTTCTTCTTTAATCTTGAGAGCTTCTTCTAGATCCACAACTTTACTTTCACTATCTTTACTATTGTTTGCACAAAGAAGAGTATTACAAGTGGCCTTCTCCTTTTTCTTCTTTGCCATGAGTGCTTGTAGATCTTCGTCAGAATCTGTTTCATCTTCTTCAATTTTGCTATACATGATTTCTGAGATATCTCCTTTCCTCGAGTAACCTTCTTCTTTTGCTTCTTAGCCATGAGCACTTTCAGATCTTGGTCAGAATCTTCTTCATCTTCACTGGACACTTCATCATCATCATCTTTTGCATAATAACTCTTTCTCTTTTCAAATTGTTTCCCTTTACCATGCTTTTCTCTATAAGGACATTTAGCAGCATAATGACCAACTTTTCCACACTCAAAACATTTGAAGGGAAGCTTACCTTTGAATCTTCCAGTACCTAGTTGGAGCTTTCTCACGAAATTTGCTTCTTCTTCATTGGATATATTGCTGGATTCTTTGACAACTTCCTTTTCCTTTCCTTTTGTAGATGCCTTAAAAGCAGCTTCTCTTACTTGAGAAGGACCTCCTTGTCTCATTTCAAAAGCAGTCAGAGTACCATGTAATTGAACAATAGTAAGCGATTGCGGATCTTGCCTTTCTTCAATAGCTGAAACTTTAGAGTCAAATTTTGAAGTCAAAGACCTGAACTTTCACAGAGTAGACATACTAACATGGAGTTCACCTTAATTTCTTTATCTCTATTTGTATAATATTGATCTAGATTTAAGAAATAACTGGCAAATCACTTATCATATTTTTTTATGCATCTCGCAATTATACTATTTAAGAGTTTGGTTTTGTACTTTTTACTTTTTGTAAATATTCTTTCATAAATTTAGAATGATTTTTAACTGGTGTGTCTTCTCCGAATGGGAATGCATCTATTTAGTACTTCCTTGATCCATATTGTTCTTAACAAAAGACATTTCCATCGCTGGCATTGATTTTCATACCCTTTCTTTTCTCAAATGATCGTAAGAGGGAATACTTGCCTGGGCATTGGACAACCTTCTTCCATCATTTTCCCATACATCTGCACCAAGACTTCGCAGATATGCTTTTGTACGTACCTTCCAAAATATCAGATTGCTTCCATTGAATAGAGGTGGCTTTATAGACATTACTCCTTCTTGACTTCCCATTGCGACGGATCTCCTTTAAGCGATCAAGCTTCTGCACAAGGACCCGCTCTGATACCAATTGTTGGGAAAAATACTGAGAGGGGGGGGTGAATCAGTATTTACTGCATATTCAAAACTTTTTACTTTTTCATTCCTTAAAACCCATACGCTACTTTGAGGAAGCCAAGTAGCGTATACACGCGGATATACTTCATAAAACTCGCGTATACTCAGAGATCTAATTATGCCATTAGTTCTTCACTTATATCATTCCATCATTCATTCATTAGATGTTCTACAAATAGTAAACATGTGCAGTAAGAATAGAATAAACCATCACACAAAGCATCACACATGAACACCAGGATTTTTAGGTGGAAACCCAAGTCGGGAGAAAACCACCGCTGCAGTTGCTCAGCCTTCAATATTTTATTATACAGAAAACATCTTACAACATATGTGCTGGTGCAGACTCTACCAGCACGCAGGCACCCACCTGCGCTCGTTTACCAGCCTCTCCTGGAAGGGAGCTCCAACTCCCTGACTCGTTTACCAGCCTCTCCTGGAAGGGAGCTACGACCCCCTGATCTCGTTTACCAGCCTCACCTGGAAGGGAGCTACGACCCCCTGACTGAAGGCTACAACCTTCAGCACCACCTTGGACCACGTTTCATCAATTTTCACACTGGATCCAACCACTTCAATAGAACACAACTTGCTGGCTACAATTCATCATATTTCCGGACCGAACCCTTTCCATACTTTTTAAGTACAAACATACGTCATCAACAGATACATATCAACACAGATCGGGAGTAGCGTAAATACGTTGTATCGTATCGGGAGAGTTATACCTTGCTTCAAGAAACTTTGCTTGTATATGCGCTTTCTTCACCGATGTCGCGTATATACAGGCTTGTCTACACAAATCCAGGCCAGATAATTTTGTATATTTATTATGTGATACGCGTTTTCTTCATTGCCACAGATATACGCTTCTCCTCACAAGGGCAGCGGGAGGATCTTCAATCATTACAGAGAGATACTTCATCGACGTATAGTAAGAAAACATACTTCAGATCTACCCTTGCTTCAGATGTATGTTCGCCCGGATGCTCTCGCCTCATCACAACATCTAAGCCTTCCATAATCGGACGGCAAATACAAGAGCGCCTCGTATCTAGATCCCTTCTTCTTCATTGCTGCATCACACATTCAGATCTATCATTCAACTATAACCCTTTCCATTCATATATACTTCAGAGAGAAGTATTCATTCAAGCTCAGACATCTTGCACCCACGCTTATGATTTGCACAATGAATTTCTTCTCTTTATATAGGTTTACCCTTTTTCAATACCATGAGCCCCCTCTTTTCAATACCATGGACCAAAACAATACCATAAGCCCAAAACTACTGGACGGGTCACTAGCAGACAGTTACCCAATACAATGGGTTAATACCATGGTGGTTACCCTGTTTTGCTGTTACCCCTGGTTTTGCACTTTATGAGTGCGTTTTCCCATACGCGACTTGGCACGTTCTTTCTCGCGTGCATACGCGACTTCCTAGGCCAATCCGCGTATACCAAGAGACATACTTTTTTTCATCATACTTTGAGTACATTCTGAAATCCTTTCTTCATAGCCTTCTGTACACACTGTAGAAACATCATATTTTCTTCATCAGGAACACATTCTCTTAAGCACAACTTCATCAAGTAAGTTTTCATCATATTTATCAAGTGGGTTGCCTTTCAGGGACAATACTTAGCATCATATTGTCAACAAACATTATATCACATCAGATTTACATCATTTACTAAGTCCATCAAGTCAAGCATAACTTCGTCAGGTGGATTGCCATCAAGGAAAATACATGTCAACATTCGCATGTCTTCTTCTCCATTCAGTGGGTTGCCATCAAGGACAACACTCTACATCATATTTCCAACAATCTCCCCCTTTGGACTTGATGGCAACCACGATGGTGTTTGGTTACCATAGCAGATAGATACCATGTCACTCTCCCAAAAAATGTCACTCTCCCAAATATTTGACATCATTATCTTCTCTTCATTCAAACACCATGTCACTCTCCCCCTTTGACATCAAGGGCAAAGGGCGGATCAAAAACCAACACTCTCCCCCTTTTCTCCTCATGTGGAAGAAACATTCTGCAGATCTGATATGTGCTGAAGTGGCCAAGCTCCCCCTGAGTTCATGCTGAATATTTTTCAATGAAGTACATGACTCTATGAACTTCCTATCACCAAAAGACTCATACTTACATCAAATATCCAACCAAGTGGATTTACATATAAGACTCAAGTACCCAACCAAAAGGGTTTACACATTTACACTCAGCTACCCAACCAAGTGGGTTTACAAACATGACTCAGCTACCCAACCAAGTGGGTTTACAAATTGACAAGTCCTTACATGACTGAATATTACAATTTTACAACATGGGTCTCAACCAGACCTTTTCATCAAAGTACAAATATGAATTTTCATAATTAATACCAAAAAGACCTCAAGAGAGATCATGTATCAGAACCACCATAATGCCAGCAATGCATTATACTCAACAAAACTAATGCTCCCCCTGAATCTGTGCAACCAAGCAATCTTTCCAAATGACTAAGGCTCCCCCTTAGTTTGTGCATCCTGAAAACTTCCACCAACAAATCATCAAGGCATCTTCATCAAAACATTAGAAACAGAATTATGAGAACTCGAACACCACCAGAGATACCAAACAGTATCAGAGATACCAAACAGCATTGCAGCTGTGCTGAAGAGAGCTGAACCAACCAAAAATTGTCAGCAATTAGTCATACGTGGTTTTCTGTGCAGGAACTCGCGTATATACGCGACTGTGTTTCAGGAAACCCGCGTATCCCAAGACATCTTCTAAATTTCAACCAGATCTGATTCTTTGTAAGGCAAAGACAATGTTCATCTTCTTTCTGAGACATTTGAATGCTTCCCTGGACTACAGATAGATAGAACAGTGTAGTTTTGTCTTCAAGCGTCATCCAACGGTTGTAGCATCAGCACAATAGTAACCAAGCCTTCAGATTCTTTGTAGCATCAACACAATCTTTCCAAGAGAGATTGTCATATCAGAACAACATCTTCACATAGGTGTCAAGCAATCATCCATGTGGTCCAACATCACCATGGTCTTCAAGATTTAACATGAAGTAACATATGTAGGCAAAAGATCTCTCAACCATAGTAACACACTCTGCATGATTTATTTCTGAATCAAATGACATCCAACTCACAAAGGATACTTATCAGCAACCAGGGCTCAAAAACTCATCATAATAAACCATGTACCAAGACATCAACATTTGAGCATGAGTATCACAAAAACCCAAAGAATAAGCAGTCATATTGCCAACAATGCAATCATTAGTATTCAACCTGCTGCTCCCCCTAAACCAGTGCTCTTCCTTAACTTGTGCAATCTGAAACACCTTCAACAACAAGTCATCAGCAACAATCTCTTCATGATCTGTCCTCATCTCTGAATTATAAGACTTTCATCTTGACAACGAATGCTCTTCATCATAAAGCAATCAGGCTTCATCCATAATCTTTAACAAAAATAACCAAGTATCATTTCATTAACATGAGTATAACCAGAATGATGCTAACAGTGCAATCATCAGCAGTTAGACTGATGCTCCCCCTGGGCCTCTGCTCCAGATCTTCAGCAATCAGATAAATTTTCTTATCATCAATGCATACGCGGCTGTGTCTGCTGAAACTCGCGTGTATACGCTACTTTTGTGAATATAACCCGCGTATAGAAAGTGAAATATAGAAAATTTCACACCTTCATCTCCTTCTGCAATTTTACCTTCTGTTCCTGTCTTTTCTTCACACCAGATGCACTGTCAGAAATAAATATAACCAGAATAATCAAATCAAACATGAGAGACATCATACATTGCTCCCCCTGTGACGATACATTACTAATTCTCATAATGTATCTCACATCATTCCTGCAGTCAATCAGAGAAGTAAGCTTCAGAAGCAGATGACTGTAGTAGGGTCTGAATTCCCTATGTTTCTGATCGGTCCTCCTTCTTTTTCCAAATTTGCTTGAGCTTTCCAACAGTGTGCTGAAAATTGTCCGCTTTCCCAGATCTGTTCATCCTGCATTATTTTTCTACATGTCCATACTTATTACAAACATAACATCTCATGTGGCCAGAGAAATAAACATAAGAATCATAATGAGTATTTCTATTCTTCCTCCTTTTACAATCAGCTGCTTTATGTCTATACTTGTTACATGAAAAACAATATCCCCTGAAGAAGCTAGAGTACCTTTCTGAGTAGAACTTGTTTGTTTGTGGCTGAAATGATCTGCTCATGCAATTTACTGCATCATGCCCATAATTATGACATTTAAAACATTCAACGTTCTTGAATGAATTCCTTTGAGAATTCATGATTGTTGGTTGATCTTTTGTTTCTTTCAACACATCAGGTTTTGCATTGAGATCTTCCGAATTTTTGGCACTTCCTTGTGAGCTAGATTCTCCTTTAACAGTTTCATGGAAACCAAGACCATGTTTGATAGCAGGAGACCTTTGATTACTCAGAATATTGTCCAGAATATTAGTACTATCATGAAACCTCAACAGTTTTACCTTTTCTTCCAATTTACCTTTAAGAATGTTTACCTCAACCTCCAAGGCTTGACATTGCTTTGTCATGCTTTCTTCTTTTCTTCTTCCATCTTCAACTTGATCCTTCAGATTTAAGATTTCTTCTTTCAGCCAATTTTCGTTTTCTTCACATGTTTGTTCCAGCTCTTCATTCTTCTTATTTGATTTTTCCAGATCTTCCTTGAGAGAGATGATTTCGCTTCAAGGCCTTTTCAAAGGATTGTAGGTTCCCCATTCCTCCTTTACTGATGCTTCTAGCTCGCTTAACATGATAGCAAAACTTTCAAGTCCTTCATTCTTCTTGCTTGATTTTCCAAGATCTGCTTCTAGATCTTTAATTCGATTGGATGCATAAGTATGAAACCTTTGATACTTGTCCATCTGTTCATTCAGCATTTCTATTTGATCTTTCATTTTTGAGATCATCTCTTTATAGATAGTTTCTTGCTTATTGTATGAACTTTGAAGTTCTTCTTCTTTAATCTTGAGAGCTTCTTCTAGATCCACAACTTTACTTTCACTATCTTTACTATTGTTTGCACAAAGAAGAGTATTACAAGTGGCCTTCTCCTTTTTCTTCTTTGCCATGAGTGCTTGTAGATCTTCGTCAGAATCTGTTTCATCTTCTTCAAATTTTGCTATACATGATTTCTGAGGTATCTCCTTTCCTCGAGTAACCTTCTTCTTTTGCTTCTTAGCCATGAGCACTTTTAGATCTTGGTCAGAATCTTCTTCATCTTCACTGGACACTTCATCATCATCTTCTTTTGCATAATAACTCTTTCTCTTCTCAAATTGTTTCCCTTTACCATGCTTTTCTCTATAAGGACATTTAGTAGCATAATGACCAACTTTTCCACACTCAAAACATTTGAAGGGAAGCTTACCTTTGAATCTTCCAGTACCTAGTTGGAGCTTTCTCACGAAATTCGCTTCTTCTTCATCGGATATATAGCTGGATTCTTTGACAACTTCCTTTTCCTTTCGTTTTGTAGATGCCTTAAAAGCAGCTTCTCTTATTTGAGAAGGACCTCCTTGTCTCATTTCAAAAGCAGTCAGAGTACCATGTAATTGAACAATAGTAAGCGATTGCAGATCTTGCCTTTCTTCAATAGCTGAAACTTTAGAGTCAAATTTTGAAGTCAAAGATCTTAAGACCTTTTCTACCAGAGTAGTATCAGCCATGGTTTCACCTAAATTTCTCATCCGATTTACAATATCATCTAGACGAAGAAAGAAACTGGCAACACTTTCATCACTATGCATCTTCAAATTTTCATATTCAATTCTAAGAGTTTGGAGTTTTGCACTTTTACCTTTGTGTCTCCTTCATAGCTTAGAATGATTTTGTCCCATATGTCTTTTGCTGAATGCAGCTGCATCACTTTAGCAAATTCTGATTCAGACATGCTTTCCAATAAGACATTCACTGCTTTGGCATTGATTTCATACTTCTTTCTTTCAGCTGCATCAGTAGGAATACTTGTCGGGTATTGATAACCTTCTTCCACGATTGCCCATACATCTGCACCAAGACTTTGTAGATATGCTTTTGTTCGTACCTTCCAGAATATCAGATTGCTTCCATTGAATAGAGGTGGCTTTATAGACATTACTCCTTCTTGACTTCCCATTGCGACGGATCTACTTCAAGCGATCAAGCTTTTGCAGAAGAACCTGCTCTGATACCAATTGTTGGGAAAAATACTGAGAGGGGGGGGTGAATCAGTATTTACTGCATATTCAAAACTTTTTACTTTTTCATTCCTTAAAACCCATACGCTACTTTGCTGAAGCCAAGTAGCGTATACACGCGGATATACTTCATAAAACTCGCGTACGCGGATATACTTCATAAAACTCGCGTATACTCAGAGATCTAATTATGCCATTAGTTCTTCACTTATATCATTCCATCATTCATTCATTAGATGTTCTACAAACAGTAAACATGTGCAGTAAGAACAGAATAAACCATCACACAAAGCATCACACATGAACAGCAGGATTTTTAGGTGGAAACCCAAGTCGGGAGAAAACCACCGCTGCAGTTGCTCAGCCTTCAATATTTTATTATAGAGAAAACATCTTACAACATATGTGCTGGTGCAGACTCCTACCATCACGCAGGCACCCACCTGCGCTCGTTTACCAGCCTCTCCTGGAAGGGAGCTCCAACCCCCTGACTCGTTTACCAGCCTCTCCTGGAAGGGAGCTACGACCCCCGATCTCGTTTACCAGCCTCACCTGGAAGGGAGCTACAACCCCCTGATCTCGTTTACCAGCCTCACCTGGAAGGGAGCTACCACCCCCTGACTGAAGGCTACAACCCTCAGCACCACCTTGGACCACGTTTCATCAATTTTCACACTGGATCCAACAACTTCAATAGAACAACACTTGCAGGCCACCTTTCATCATATTTTCACACTGGACCCTTTCCATACTTTTAAGTACAAACATACATCACCAACAGATACATATCAACACAGATCAGATAGCAGAAACACAGCAGAACAGATCAGATATTTCATACCCCTTGCTTCAGCAAACCCTAGTTTGCATACGCGCTTTTAATTCACCGATGTCGCGTATATACGCGCTTCCGTCCACACAAACCAGCGTATACCTCAGTGTATATTTTATTGCGCATACGCGCTTTCTCTTCGCTGAAGCCGCGTATATACGCGCTTCCTCCGCGGATAAGTAGCGTATAGATCTTCAATCATTATGGAGCAGCATACTTCTTTAGATCAGATATTCAGTTCAGATTCAACCCTTTACTTTAGACAGATGTTCGCCTCATCACAGATCTAAGCCTTCCATAATCAAATCTAGCAAATACAAATGCATTTCAGATCTAGATCCCCTTCTTCATCATTGGTGCATCATACATTCAGATTTATCTTCAAGTGTAACCCTTTCCATTCAGATCTACTTCAAAGAGAAGTATTCATTCAAGCTCAGACATCTTGCACCCACACTCATGTTTTGCACAATGAATTTCTTCTCCTTATATAGGTTTATCCTTTTGCAATACCATGAGCCCCTTTTTCAATACCATGGACCAAAACAATACCACGAGCCCAAAACTACCTGGACGGGGTCAATTAGGCGGATCATTACCCAATACAATGGGTCAATACCATGGTGGTTACCCTTGGTTTTGTACTTTTTGAGCGCTTTAGCCCATACGCGACTTAGCACGTTATTTTCCGCGTGCATACGCGACTTCCCCTAGGACAATCCGCGTATACCAAGAGACATACTCTTTTTCATCATACTTTGAGTACATTCTGAAATCCTTTCTTCATAGCCTTCTGTACACACTGTAGAAACATCATATTTTCTTCATTAGGAACACATTCTTTTAAGCACAACTGCATCAAGTAAGTTGTCATCATCTTCATCAAGTGGGTTGCCTTTCAAGGACAATACTCAGCATCATATTGTCAATAAACATCAGATTTACATCATTTACCAAGTCCATCAAGTCAAGAATAACTTCATCAAGTGGATTGCCATTAAGGACAACACATGTCAACAGTCGCATGTCTTCATCTTCATTCAGTGGGTTGCCATCAAGGACAACACTCTGCATCATATTTCCAACATTCTCTTGTCTGTAACCTCATTTAGAAGCCTTGGTCTAACATATGGGGTCCAACTGCTGTCTATACTGCTCTGCACACATGTTTTCTCGAGTTTCAAATAATTGTAAGACTACAGAGACCGTATCATCCTATTCCTATAAAAAATATGCCAAAATAATGGCTAATAGAGCATTTATAAGAGAAAAACAAAATCTTATGCTATATGGAAACTTGAAAACAACAATATCTGTACTCTGGATTAAAAGCTTAGACATTGATAAGATATACCATTACATGGGATAAACTAAATTGAATATGGATGGGAAAATATTCTAGACTCTAAAGAAATAATTCTAGGAGAAATTTCTTACAAACTTGGTCATTGACACTGTAGGTGGAAGTCTCTCTGAACGTTCTATAGCACCGGGAAGGGAGCCAGGAGCAGCGACAATTAAAGTCTGCATAATAAAAATGATCTAGTTAGAGTTTAAAATTTACCATTAATTAGCAGTGCATGTACATAGTAAATGTTCATGGAATCAATTTACCTTTGTTGCCAAGCGAAATCCAATTGACTAAGATCTTTATGTTATGTCATTCGTTGTGACTGCCAAAAGGGAACCATCTTTACTGAAACGAAGGTAAGGACTAGAATTGAACATTTTGGAAAATAACACAAGGATTATACATTGAGATGTGATTAAGAAAACTTGAAATAATGTGTTGAAATTGAAACATTTTTTTCTCAAAATCACTATCTCTCAAACTCTAAAATAAGCCATCCTCATCTTCAAAAATAACTTCTGACCAAACTACCCTCAACATCAATTGTTACTTCTGACCAAACTACCCTCAACTTCAATTGTTGTCATGATATTGGTGCTTTCCATGTCCCAGAACTTTATTTGAAATTCATCAGCAGCTGCCAAGAATATATTCCTTGTTTTATCAAAGTAAATTGCACAACACCTAAGGAACGCTTCCTAAAACTAGAATATGTCTGCTTGATTGTTCCCTCACTTTCATTCCACTTTGTCACCAACATTTGTTCCAACTGATCGATAAAGCCAGTGATGCAAATTTGAACCACTAGCCAGTGTGAACATACTTATAAAGATAAAAGGTACACCTTCCAAATTGACTCTAGGAATTTATTTGAATGACTAATTGTATTGAATGGAATTTGAAATCACCTAGCAAAAATTTTTGCTGCAGAGAATGGAAATCTATACTCGTAACATTTGAACCCTGATTGAGAGTTCTTGCCTACGGTCTTTGGCAGGTCATCTTGTGAGTACATGTTAAGAGGATGAGTTGGGCCTAGGCCTCGTTAGGTCACCTACAATTAGAAAGTAAGCATTCTTAGTTTGTAGAAAAGCAATGCTCTGTAGAATAACTGACAAATCCTACTCAAAATTGAACACATGCAACAGTCAATGGACCTTGTAGAAAAACCAAGAAACCTGAAACAAACAAAAAGTAAAAGAGAATTTAGCATTAAGTTGTGACTCAATTAAGAGTAATGAGCACATGGACTGCAGACAGACAATTTCAATCCATCATATAATCAAATTTCAATCTTAATTAATGCTTTGTATGTACCTCCTCAGACTGATCACCCCGGATGTGCTTCATGAGGTTTTCAAAATCAGAAAATTGATAGTCTACAGAAGGACCATTTGATGGTGGAGTCCTAGGCTCATTTTAGGAAAGCAGTTGATACAATTCACAGAATGAGAAGTCAAAATATGCTCTATTTGGAAAACTCTGTTATAGAAAAAATAAAAATATTTCTGACATATCTGAACAGAAAGGGCCTACTAAATCATCCCACTTCAAAGGACAAACTGTTCTCTCTTATTCCAAAGTTCCTACTCAAAAATATTCAAGCATGCCATACAATTTTTCCAAGAGATAACATGGTGTTAGCCTATCAAAGAGAATTTTACAAAATATAGTAAATTAAACTCACCTGCATTTGGGGGTGGTGCACGAGACACTGGTCCAGCAGAGTGTGGAGCAACTGGATTAGAATTTTCCATCCATCCCAAAAGACTGCCGGAAGAAGAACCATCAGGAAGGAAAGGCTGAAATAGAAGATGCAATATACAATCTGTTAGATAGAAGATGCTAACAAAACATCCTAAAATGGCTCAATAAAGGATTTCCAAGAATTTTCAACTTATCAACCTTCTAATCATCAAATGAGTATGTTGCAACAGAGTAGAGATCAAGTTGTAGCATCTTTCATGTTGGTATGTCTATAAACTCTGTACCATATTGTGCAATGTGAAGCCAAGTATTTTAGTTAGGATGCAGCTGTTGTGAAGGCAATCTTGCTGCATGTCATCAATTTAGATAGGTTGTGAGTTAAACGATGTAGTCTTGGAATAAATAGCATATAATGCAGGGGGGACAATTTCGTTGTTGCATTTACTATTCATTAGTTAGCACTAAAATACTCAGCAACATTTCCATGACAACTTCTCTGTACCTATCCCAACGTCTATTGGTGATTTGAAACGTCTATAATAATATATTGTATCAATACTCCAGCAAGAAATATGCACCAGTCAAACCAAATACCAAGGTGGAGGTTAACACAATGGTTGAACTTGTGACAATTATAGAGAGGCTTGCTCTCAATGGCGGGAAGCCCAGGCACTTAAGATGTCTCTGCAGGAAATACCCCACAAACTGATGCTTTTCTCCTTTCTGGCAATAGTGCTTATGATTACAAAAATGTGGATCTTCCACCTTTGGAAGATACTTCAGGCTCAAGAAAAGTTGAAAATGGAAATTTGGAGGTCATTTTGTTAAGTGTGGACAGTCATGTAATGACAGCACGTATCTCATCATTTAAGCATGTAGAGAGTGGCAATTTATGTGAAACTCAAGTAAATATTGTTGATGGTCAGGATTCTTGTAAAGAATCTAGAGAGAACCAAACCTATAGGCTAGGTGGTGGATATCCATAGCAAGTTCATTAGGCACAAATATCAGTTCAGTGGTACACAAATAACCTTAAATATATAGTGACTTAGGTATATATTGTGTCAACTATTTGAAACAGGTCCATGCTAGTTTACGCACTGCTTTGACTACTGGGTACCTTGTCAACCATTTAAGGTTCAAATTTAAGGATGAAACTTATACAACAAATATAATGCTTGTTGCTACCTGTGCTTCAAAAAATGGCATGGACACACTAGTTTTAGCTTTCAGGATGTTTTTTCGACATCTTCTATCTAGCATATTGCATATGACATGAGTTTGTTCAGTTCTAAAATGGATCAATAAAGGATTTCCAAGAATTGTTAACTTAGCAACCTTCTAATCAGCAAATGATATAGGCCATATGTAGCCTCCTTCTACAAAGTCATGTAGCTGATATTCTGATTTTAAGTTGCAACAAACTAGATCAAGTTGTGGCATCTTTCATGTTGGTATGTCTATACTATATTGTGCAATGTGAAGCCAAGTCTTTTTATTAAGTTGCAGCTCTTGTGAAGGCAATACACTAAACTCATTACAGGTGATCAAAGGCTAAATCTTCAACTTCTCTTAGTGGTGGTTGAGAAATCCACTGGTAGGGATGGATTTGACAAAACAAAGGTTGATAAAATTAGGCTATCATTGAATATGCATTCTTTGGATATCATTTCACATGTTAGTTAAAGAAATAGTGAAGTTTTCATCTCTCTTTTTTTAGCACAGTTTGATATTTTCACATAAGAAAATGGGGAACAAGTTGCTAAGTAGCAACTCAAAAGTTCCTCCTACTGGTGAAGGTAATGATGAAAAACTACAGCTTCCGATGGGATCTGATAACATAGTGGATTCATCTTTTTTGCCACCAGAAATGCCAGGAACCAACAAGACTCCTTGTATTATTCCTTTTGTAGTAGAATTAGCAAATGGAAGTGGTATAAAAAATGCTTGTATTCACTTAAGAGTCTTCAATAATGGAGACTATTTCCAGTGCAACACTAGATTCAACCAGTCAAACTAAATACCAAGGTGGAGGTTAACACAATGGTTGTGATTATTATAATGAGGCTTCATTTTTTTCATAGGAGGGAAGCTCAAGCACTTAAGATGTCTCTGCAACATCGTTGAATCAGAGAGAGATTGGAAAGGAAATAGTCATTTTACTGACACTTCTCATGAAGTAACAATTCAAGGTCGTCGTGAGAATGATGTCGACTCATTTTGGTGACAATTTGGTGAACATTACTGAGAATAATACTCCATAGAGCAATATGCAACATCCTTAACACAGAGAGAGATTGGAAAGGAAATATTCATTTTACTGACACTTCTCGTGAAATAACAATTCAGGGTCACCATGAGAATGATGCCCGAGATTCCAATGAATGTTTCCTTCAGACAGATGTAAATGTAATGACAGAACCTATTTTGTGAACCTAAACTGAATATTGTAATTGGTCAAGATTCTTGTAAAGAATATGGAGAGAGAATAGACTTTGTAGGCCAGGTGGTGAATGGATCCACTAAATATGAAATAGATAACCATGATATGGAATGGAAAGAAATCTCTACTCAAAAAAATTCAGATCAGAATACAGGGCTGATAGTGAATGTTACTGCTACTAAAATCTCTAGAGGAATATGCAAAGTTAGTATGAAATTAGTATTTATTGAGAGATTTCAAAGGAAATATATAGTTTATTGCAATGTCTCGTGAAATAACAAACCAAGGTCAGTATGAAATTAGTATTTATAGAGAGATTGCAAAGGAAATAGATAGTTTATTGACATGTCTCGTGAAATAAAAAACCAAGGTCAGTATGAAATTAGTATTTCTAGATTTGTCCCTCACTATAGAGATTGCAAAGGAAATAGATAGTTTATTGACATGTCTCATGAAATAACAATCCACAGTCATGGTAACAACAATGCCGAAGAATACAATGAATGTTACCTTCAAACAGATGTAAATGCTTGTGACATGTCAAGAACTAAGAGTGAACTTGAGTTTGCATTTAATGATGAAGTAAATCCCCCCTCCTACATTGAACTTCTAGAGAGTTTTGGGAAGGAGACTACCTCTCTGAGATCAGTTTTTTTTTTTTTTTTTTGCTAGCTTATGGTGCACAAAAGAATCTTGAGAGTGGAGAATCTCTGAAAGAGGGGTAATCAAGTGCCCACCAAATGTACTGTATGTCAATCAGACGAAGAAATTTCCCCACGTCTATTTTTAGTTTGTCTCTTCACCAAACAAGTTTAGAACTACACCATTAAGGATCTCAGCATTCAAGTGGACAAAGGAATGGAGGCAACTAAGCCTTTCATGGAAAAAAAAATCCTATGGCCAAAAAACTAAACAACAAACAAATGATGGCGAAAGCATGGAAGGACATCCCAAAATACATCTCATGGAAAATATGTATGGTCGGGAATCATGTTCTCTTTCAAAATAAAGCCCCCAGACCTAAGATAGTGGTGGACCAGGAAAGAGCTCTTCTAAATGAGAAAATACTCTGGTACTTGCTTGTGGACAAAGTTACAAACAAAAAATGCCTAACATTTAGAAATCATAAGTCACAAGTGAGAAGATAAATGATTGGTTTTGCAAAGTGTTTTGAAAATAAGGCTATTTAAGAAGCCGTATTTATCACATTTAAGTCTACAGCTGCAAAGGAAAACGATCACTAACAGAAAATTATGTTCAAAGTAGCAAATGCTTATGGATAACATTATCTGCTGCCAATAATCTTTAGTATTAATCTGTAAAGACATTCTGATAAAGGGTTAGCTCTATAAATAATTTGTAAGAGATGATGGACTTCACCCTACAGTTGTTTGCATTCTGGATAACTTGAGGTAGCCATGTGCTTAAAGGGTTCATATTTTTATACCAAAAGGCCTGGCAGATCTCAAATATTAGGTAAGATGCCAGAGAGAGATGTTCTCTCACAGAAGGAAATTAATGCAGGATATGCACAAATGTCATGCTCTCTTTCAAAATAAAGTCCCCGGACATAAGATAGTGGTTTGGGGCATGAAAGAGCTCTTCTAAATGAGAAAATACTCTAGTACTTTCTTGTGGACAAAGTTACAAACAAAAAATGCCTAAAATTTAGAAATCATAAGTCACAAGTGAGAATAAATGATTGGTTTTGCAAAGTGTTTTGAAAATAAGACTATTTAAGCAGTTTTATTCATCACATTGAAGTCTACAACTGCAAAGGAAAATGATCATTAATAGAAAATTATATTAAAAGCAGCAAATGATTATGGATAACGTTACCTGCTGCCAGTAATCTTTAGTATTAATCTGTAAAGACAATCTGATAAACAGTTAACTCTATAAATAATTTCTAAGAGATGATGGACTTCACCCTACAGCTGTTTGCATTCTAGATAACTTGAGGTAGCCATGTGCTTAAAGGTTGTGATATTTTTACAAAAAAAGGCCTGACAGATCTCAAATATTAGGTAAGATGCTAGAGAGC
The DNA here is from genome assembly GCA_034641835.2 of Pinus albicaulis. NCBI lineage: Eukaryota > Viridiplantae > Streptophyta > Pinopsida > Pinales > Pinaceae > Pinus > Pinus albicaulis. The sequence continues at coordinate 253,935,721 of CM076574.1, read as the reverse complement.
GATGTTGTCTCATGGAATGAAATTAATGCAGGATATGCACAAAATGGAGATAGTAAAAATTCCTTGAAACTCTTTCTGGCCAAATGCTGCTAGCTAGAATGAAGTCAAACAAATTTATTTTTCCCACTGTTGCCAGTGGATGTGCGGCATTGAAGGATACAAGTGTTGATAGACATCTATAATCTGCAAGTGGAGTTCATCTGGATCAAGCCTACCTACATGTATACTCTGACTCTTGTCCCTTAATAACCACATTACTCAACTGTTTGAATCTTCATTTCGAAGAATCGCAAGTCAGGGTTGGCATTAATAATGTTAAAATATGAAACAAAATTTTCCAACAGCCTGATTAAAAGTGCAGTAGTTCTTGGCATATAAACTCTTGGAAATGTGCGAAGTGCTAGTTAAACTATCCAAATCCGGTGCATATAAATCCTTGTCATATGCTGAAACCTGTTTTGACTAATTCATAATGACAATCGCTTGAAAGCATTCGGTGAATTTGAAGTAATCTGAAAGAGACATGGTATTGTGGCATCAATAAATCTAAAGAAACCAACTGTGAAAATCTTAGTCACTGTTTTGGAGAGATGATGGTTTGTCTGAGTTCCCTTTGTGAGTATTACAAGTGTGAACTACTATAATACTCCTTACTAATATATGTTAAGACTCAACATGGCTATAAATGAAGGAGATTGCTACGCATCAACATCAACATGTTTTCAAGTAGGAGCTGCCTAATTTTGTAACAAACTTCTCTCTGGATGTCAAAATTTGCGGACACTTAAGATTACTCAGGTGATGCATGAAATTTCCACTGAATTCCTATAAGAATCTTAGATTTGTGACATAAATCCTTTTGCTAATATATTAGCTTACTCCTTTTAATTTTGTCTCATTCAACTGATAAAAAATGTTTCAAGGAGTACAATGAAAACTAGATTATGTGTGAAGCATAAAATAATCATTGATGCTAGACTTGGAAGTTAATAAGTATAATAAGAAGTAGATACACTTCTCTAAAGCATAATACCGTTTTTCTGAAGCATAAGACAATCATTGATGCTAGACTTGGAAGTTCAAATAAGACGAGATAAAACAAAGAAAAAGGCATTCCATTACTTGCATGAAATATGAGTGCCGCCTTTTACCAGTAAGCTGGGAGCAAGGTCTAGATTTTGACTGGCATCGATTCTTGTGAACTCAAATTTCACTAAAAATATAGTTTTTTGTATGGTTCTTCAGCACATGGTTAAAAATTATAGTGCATAAAAATCTATATTGTTGGGCCGAATACATAAGTAATCAAAAATTCTCTTTACCAAGTTATTCGCTTCATCAAAAGCCTGATCTTCACATGTGACACTTTTGCTAGGGATAAATATCAAGTGGGTTGTGACATTTTAAAACTTGGTTCGCGGTGAAGTGCCCAAAAGGCAAGTCTATCAAAGCATCTACGACCTGTTTCATTTCATAGTAGCGGATGATTTGATATCATAATGGAGGTGCTCCAATTCAAACAGTGTAGAAGAGGCAGGAGCCTACAAGGCAGATCCAAACTTTGGAGAAGAGCAAGGCAAATCCTGGGAAGAATGAAGAATTTGGGAATCCGGGATCTCTTCCAGAGGCCATGATGCCAAAGGTTTGTCCTGTTTGTAGATCTTTCTCATCTACATCCAATATATCCTTAAATGCCCACATAGATCACTATCTATCAGGTGAGTCAAATGCTAAAAAATCTAGAATAAGTTTTCCAGGCCTAAAGTGAAGGTGAGAAAAAAACAATCAATCCTAGATATAATTGTTGCGGCACCTGTTTTCATGCTAGAGAATTTGGATTACAGTACTAGCAAAGAGAAATGTGGATCAGCTCAATCTCAGAGACACCACCAAGCAGAGGAAACATCAATGCAAAGATCTCAACATTTCAAAATTAATGCAAAGATCTCGCGTAGTGGTAATGCATGTATTTCAAAAGAAACAAATAACAATGCACATTCTAACCCATTCGAATAACCACTGTAGCAAGGGTTTACATCTAATTAGATCCAATCCGTATATCGATGGAAAAAAATTAATATAATTACATTTTCCGTAGCAGAGGAAAATTTGCGAAAACAGAAAAGGAATTTAACCTTACTTGAGCCACGCCAGATTAACTGTGCTGCCCACGAATCGATCAACTAATCTTCCAGTTCCAGTAGTAGTGTATTTCAACAATGAAAATGGTATCTACAATCCAAGTTATCTCATCCCTGAGCCCCTCCAGTTGAAGAGCTCTGCCTGAGCCTTTTTTATAACATTTGTGGGCAGAGTCGCTGGCCCTATAGCAAAATTGAACACGCAACCTTCATCCTACACTGGATCTGAGAATCATGTTCGTGGGGTTGCAGAAGATGATGCCACGGCTGTGCATGTGATATACAGGGTTTTTGTTGTGCATCCTCCCTCCTTCCCTGGACAAACCATGCAATCGAAGGGAAATGAATTAAAACTTTTGATATTTGAAATTTAAATTTTGAAGAGGGAAATGAATTAAAAATTTTGAATTAACAAAGAGTAATAGCATATAAGTGTCGTTATTGCGACAACCCCAAAGCGTCGCTATTGCGACGGCTTCTTCCAAACATCGCAACTGCGACACTTAGACAAAGTGTCGCAATTACGACGTTTGGAATAAGTCGTCGCAATAGCGACGCTTTGGGGCGTAGTGTTGGTATTGCGACGGATTCCTCCAAATGTCGCAATTGCGACACTTTGTCTAAGTGTCGGTATTGCGACACTTGTTTATAAACTTCGGTATAGCGACGGTTTTGGGTGGGATTTGAAAAAGTTGAATTTTTTTTGGGAAATCTCCGATATTTGGTCAAAAGAGTCGGAACCAAGTGTCGGAATTTCCGCCAAATGTACTAGTGATGGATTAGTCTCGGCTGCCTTTGAATCATTAACTGTCGTGGCTGAAATGGCTCAAGATGGGGTGGTGATCGAGGAGGTTCGGATCTGCTGCGAAGATCTGTTGTGCTGGAAATAGTGCAAGATCTGATCCTGCACTAAGATCAGCAGTCATGATAAGCACTTTAACCATCAAATAAGCTTTGGAGATATCAATGAGTTACAAAAGTGATTTAAAAGTAAGAAATCATGTAATGAATATTTAATTAATGCTAAATTGAATTAAAACATGAATAATAGAGTTTTATATGAAATGTTTCACTGTGCTTGGACTGGTGCAAGATGAGGGTGCATAAAAGGGTGAAACAGAGGTAAATGGTTACGATTTAGGAAAGGGAAAATGGTAAAAAGAGAGAAAATTAGGGAGCTAACAAGTGTCATGTTAGTACAAGCTTCCACGTCATAAGCTTTCACTAACCTGATGAAATCACGATGATACTTGGGTGACATCACCCTGCCATGTGGCATTCTTCCACATTGCCATGTGTCACCTAGAAACCCGCCACTTGGCCCTCCAAAAAGGCCATTCCAATTATCCACATGTCACGCTATCAACGTGCCACGTTAGCAAATCCACTACATCATATTCCCACGTGACATTAGTGCAACCTCTTTTAGCCTGCATGCCTTCTATCAACTCAACCTAGCCAAGGGGCCCACCAGTTCCTGACCATTCATGTCCACGCAAAACTTATCGTTATGAAAATTATGTTTGACTGGAAATTTTTCCATGTAAACCACACATCTCCATTAATTTCCCTCCAAGAGGTACTTTTTCCTCCCTAAGGACAGACACAATTATGTTTCTTGCCATAAGACTCTTCTTTCTACATATACACATGTCCACCTTGCGTGACATACATATTCTCTTCGATTGACAAGAATGATTTTCTGGTGCACTCCATGCCTTTTGTCAATAGTGTCATCAACCAACACCTATGTAAAACTAATGACACACCTACATGATGCATCAAATAAATAAACAACAATTGATGGGTATTTTCTCGTCCTGTGCCTTATGTTGACAGTTCGTAGTTCTCAAACACTTCCAAGCAATTCTAGAGAAATGCAACATGAATATTCCATGGCAGTTAACAGGACTCTCTTGTCCCATGCTCCTATTAACTCCACTCTCTTTATAAATATCTCGATCTTCCTTTGAAAATTAATCTCATTCATTTGAGCACAAGCCTATCACCTTGTGATGCACAAAATTATGAACATAAGGATTCTAGGGACTTTCTCAAACCTCCTTGGAGGCTAGTGTTGCTCAAAACATTGTTCCCTATAAATATGAGATCCCCCATCTCCATACCAACATTCAAACATTTCCATGGACATAATTCAAGTCCAATAATCATTTTTAAACATGCCTTTTACCAGGCATTGAACAAGTTGTACATTGGCTAACATTACTTTCCTAATTGAGCACAGTAACAAGATACCACATCCAAAACTGGGTGTAACACAAAACCATCAAACCCGATGATAAAACATGCAATGCAACATAAACATTCAATGGATATAAGCCAGTAAACAACCTTGGCCATGCCAATGGTGAAATACACACAAAATAAATTAGCTCAGTAACCTAGAGCAATATCTATAAACCATGAGAACATTCATATGCGGATCTTATTAAAGACAGCCAGGAATAACACCATTCCTACATAGGCCATACTAATACGACCATTATTACAATCCATAACAACATCATTGCACATTCCTGATGCAATAGGAATACAAGTGAATATACTTATCTATATAACTTAATAACTGACAACCAAGGGAGGGATTTCCACTCTCCACCCAACCTAGGCTAGCTCCATTGCAATCTTTCTTACAACTAACCACCCATGAGCCAAATTTATAGTTTGAGGAGTAAGTGCTCAATGGAATTCAACTGATTCCAATAGATTGAACACATAATAATCTAGAAACCACTTTGTCTCCACCCACTTAGTTCGGGATTATATCCTCTAGTGTCTCCACCTATTCATCTGGGAATCCAGAGCACACTAATGTCCATATGCTAATCGCGCATATGTTGGAAACACATGGAGTTTACCCTCTTCCAACCAAGGATCCAGAGTACACTAAGTTTCCACTTGCTCAACCCAACATGGCTTAGAATACATAGTGTCTCCACCTACTTCTTCCTCTTCAACCACACTCGTTAGTGTGCTCCTGGTCTAGTGCAAACACTTGTTTCGACGTTCTTCCTCTGCCTCGCAAGTTCACTCACAATCCTTGTATGCCTAACTTGACATAAAAACACACATAACACATTGCCTATTTCTGTGAACCTTTCCAATCTCAACCATGCTTAATTCCAACATTCTCTTCTCTGAATTCCTTTCCTCCCCACCTATTGAATACTTACCTCTATATTATTTTTCATTAGTTATATTTTTCCCCATCAACCCCCTTGTTTACATTTATGTGTTTACCACACAATGCAACCCATAAGGAAAACATAGGCGGTATGGGATTGTCCTCCATTCATGAAGCCCATACTCCACCTCCCTACCTTCCATGCAAACCATTAAACCCAATCAAAAATTTGGTGGCCATTAAATGAACAACCTAAATTAACCAATTCCCAAGCAACTCCTCCTCAGACCTCTGAATCCATTTCCACTCCTCTTAACCATTCATTATGTTTAAATTTCCACTGTATTTATATGAATTACAAATTCACAATGATAATTAAAAAAGGTCTATCCAAAAGGGCCATTACAAACTCAAGCCCCTTATAGGAACACCATCCTCGGCGTTCCATACTCGAACACAACATTCAACAATGTTCTATTCCCGAACACAAAATCCACCAATGCTCTATACCTTAGCACAATATTAAACAATGATATTTATATATACTCAACTATTTTACATTCATTTACATAATGGACATAAATCAATAATATACCCTCATCCAATCATCCATTTTCTCAAGTGGCTTCATCTGGTTCATAGTTCCTTCAATGAACCTCGTCTTGCTTAGTGACTTTATTTCTAGAGTGTATCTTCCTCCAATGTCAAACCATGTTGTCCATTGTGCCCAATGCTCCTTAAAGGAGAAAATTATTCTCATTACTTATCGAGACAAATTCGTTGCATCTTTGATCCCAATCAGTATGCTTGTGTTTCTTTAGAAATAATTTACTTTCAAATTTCCAACATCCCCCTCTCTGGTTCCTCATTCCCTCGGGTCATTTGTCCCTATGAAAGGCTTCCTTGCACAAGAAGAACCTTCTCATCCAAGGCATATCCCTGCCTTGTTTGAATAACACATAAAATGTTCCATGACATACCTCATGGAAAATCAATGCATATTACATGGTTCTAGTGTCACCACAATGGCCCAGTTCCTGAATTTTTCAACTCCAGTGTGTTGTTATTACACACATTGATATTATTTATCTAATGTTATTTTCCTTGTAGTCAACCTCCTTTGGTTACTCCTTTTTTTCCTCGACTTTTCAAACATTGTGTGGCATGTACATCCCATATTTCCATGTATTCCTTAGCTCCATATTTATCAAACAAGCTCCATGCAATCCACCGCTAAGCATTACAGGAATCCATAGCACATAGTTTTCCACCTGCAAGACCTTACAAGAATCTAGAACACATTGTGCCCCCACTTGATAACCAACACAAGAATCCAAAGCACATCGTGTTTCCACCTGAAAAACCCTGCAGGACTCCAAAACACTCGATGGATTCACCTACTCCTGTTTTGTCTTCACACTGCACCACACAATCCAATACTAAAAATTACAGGAATCTAGATCATGTCTCCACCTATTAAACATGACAAGAATCCAGAGCATGTATCCACTTGCAAAACACTATAGGAATCCAGAGAACGTCTCCACCTTTGAAACACTAAAAGAATCCAAAAAATGTCTCCACCAGTTAAACACTATAGGAATCTATAACATATTTCCATCTTCCAATCAGATCACATTGAAATCCAGAGAACACAATGTCTCCACTTGCAACCAAGGTTCCAGAGCATAGAGTGTCTCCACCAACAAAGTAGACCACAATGGAATCCAGAGAACACAATGCCTTCACCAGCCAAATAGACCATAATGGAATCCAGAGAACACAATGCCTCCACCTGCAACCAGGGGTCCAAAGCACACAATGTCTCTGCCAACCAAACACAACAAGAGTCCATATCATGTCTCCACCTATTTAAATCTATAAGAATCTAGAGCACATATCCACTTACACAACTCATGGATTGTTATAGTTTTTATTTGCTCCCATGACATAAATAAAGTTCCATAGGCCAAAAATTCCTTACCATCAATCTTCTTCCTAAGCTCCTAGCTCCATCATGCCACCTTTGTCACAACATTTAACTTTCCATGAGATATATTCAAAAATTTCAAACCAGAAATTTTAATTTCCCGAATCCCAATCCTTGTTTCATATAAAATCCTATTCCCATAGGCATGAGATCAATAGCCATGTCATTGCGATTCCTTGTAGGTGTTGTTGATCTATCATGGTGGCTTTGATCTCACACACCATTCCAACGTTTTCCTGCAACTTAATCCTTAAATCAGCTAACACTTTTCAATGTTCATATATATAATTGTATAAACTGACAACAACATGAAGTGACTTTAGAATTTGTTACACTCATAACAATTCTATCACTTTGATTCAAACAAATTAATATGATAATATGATTTCACTATACAGGTGCATCATATTTATTCCAAGAATTTCATAATGCAATTATTCATTCATTCCAAAAAACTATTAAGTCATAACCAACAAATGCATATCGCTAAATTCATTATCATTTTAATTCTCCACTTCAATCAACAAGCATTGAAAAATCCATTGCAATATTTCAGACTGGAGGTTCCCTACTTTCATCATACCTATTCCTAGTATCCATGCAAACATGCATTAATTTGAAACAACAGTTTTCAAATTCAAATAAAAGAATCCTTACCTAATTCCTTCCTTTATCCCTTTTTACCTTGGTTTCCCGCTTGGCTTACCACTTTCCTTATTTACCTTGATTTCATTATCAACACTTTAGTTGAAGCCTTTTTGAGGGTCTATCTAGTTGATGACATTCTTGTTGGTGCAATACTCAATAATTCCTGAAATGGTCTCAACCTCACACATTAGACACAAATTCATCAACTCAACTATTCATAGCCTTCAATGAAAAATTCATACAAGTATTTTCCTTTGCATTCAATTCTAGCATGTCCTCATCCATGCTAAGCATGCACTATCAATTTCCTAGCCTTTATCATTTTTGTTCATGCACACGACAAATATCAAGAGGATAAACATAACCTATTAATAATGATACTTATCAACAATGGGTCGTTCTTGCCCATTTTTCCAATGGTGTTCCATATAACATAGAATCCATTAAGTAACCTCACTATGTTAACCAACATGATAAGTACAAATTATATTTTTATACCATTCACATAGTGATCGTATTTTCAAAGATTAATCATCTATCTTACTACTATGACGACTCTCAAATAATGGCCTTTCAAACTGGTTAGCATTCTCATACCTTCATTTAAATTTCCCAACTTTATCATATTCATAAAACATAGAATACACATATATGCATATCAACCTGCAAAATTTTTTAATTCCAATAACTCATTTTCTCATGTCAACTTTATTCATGTGGATCCAACCAGTCCACCTAGTTGTTTTGTCATCCTATTCTGCCTTCCACTGCCTTCTATCTTATGCGCATGGTTTATTCAAGGCCTTGAAATTCCTATTTGGTTTTATTCAACTCTTCCCCAGAGCTCCTCTTCTTCCCTTCCCATACGCAACAAACAAAAAATGACCAAACCGCAAAAGGAAATAAAAAAGAATAAATGAAGAAAAATGAAAATATCATTAAAAAAATACATAATAACAATACAAATTAGCATGGGCATGCTCAAAGTCAATAATCAAAACAACAAAGAAAATATAAATCCAACAAAGTGCATATTGGTATTTTTATATTCATATTATCACTAGATTTGAAATCAACATTTTTCCAAGACTAGTATCCAAAACAACTACAACCTTAAATTCAATTATATAAAAACTAACATACCAAATCTACCATTCTAATATCAACACTAATATGCATACAACATGTAGTTTTCAATCTACATATGATTATCAGTCACAGTGCTACAACTAGCACCCACTTGCACACAATAAACAATCACTTGAATGCATTGCACTCTATAACATAGTTCCAATTTTTTATCCCCAAAGGTGAACCTTTTCTCTTTCATTTAATTTGTTTTGAGCCCATCCAATCCAAGTTTTGAATCTAGATTCTCTGATACCACTTTGAAGGTTTCCTCCCACCCCCTTGGACTTCCTAAGCCCAGTGGAAGGTGGTACCTTCAATTAACCCAACCTCCACGACCTCATTATGAATATGGGGTTATAAAATTTCCTCTCACCCAAAGTGTGTTGAAGTCAATTTGGATAACTCCATCAAGTTTAACTAGTCAAGATATTTTTAGTGATATAAAATTTTCCTCAATCAACCTTTGGATTGAAATTTATGCCAATTTGAAGTTTGAGCCCCATAACCGTTACCACATTAGCAAGGACTCACCATGTGAAAATTCTTCCTCATACGAAACCCATCATGGCACCCACCATGTAATAGAAACTTAGCACCAACATGCCTCATGCCACTTGTTTAGAATGGCCAAACCTATGTGGCACACCATGCCAATTTTCATGTTAATTGACAAGGGCACTCATTATCTGCAACTTTTGTCTATCCTTGCAGTAGCAATGCACCACAACACCTTCACGGTCATGATCACTTGAACATCATTTGTATGTTGAAAATGATACAAACTATTAGATGCATTGGGTAACTCTTCATGACTTAAACCTCGATCATTTTTTTACCTGATGTAATATACATCCATCACTCTCATTAATTCAAGAGTGTCTAATCATATCGAGTGATAGTTATGGAATTAACGCACGTGCATGTTCGAGCTCGATACACATTTACCACCATTGGATTAATAGGAACTACACAATACCTCCACATTCCTGAGCTCCATCGTGACGTTCTTAACTTTTACCACGCGTGTTGCCTTGTTAACATGGTGTAGCTTACCTACACCAGGTGGCACCACTAACCATCTCCACTTATCAACTAGGCACTACATCAGTACAAGCTTCCACATCATACACTTCTGCTTACCTAATGACATCACGATGATGCCTAGGTGATGTCACCCTACCACATGGAATCCTTCCACATTTCCATGTGTCACCTGGAAATCGACCACTTGGCCCTATAAAAATGCCATTCCAACCTGCCATGTGTTACATTGTCAACATGTCATGTCAAAAAATACACCACATTGTATGCCCACGTGAAATCCACATAGCCTCTCCTAGCCAATGTGCCTTCTACCAACTCAACCTCACTAAGGAGCCCACTGACTCCTAGCCATTCATGTCAATCCATGACTTAGCATTATGTTGGTTATGGTCGATTGGCAAATTTTCCAAGTAAACCAAACATCTTCATTAATTTCCCTCCGAGATGTAATTTTTCATGTCCCCCAGGATAGATACAAGTCTGTTTCCTGATGTAAGAACCTTTCGTTCATGGATACACACATCTGCTTTTAAAGACATACATATTCTCATCCATTGACATGAATGATTTCCTAGTGTTCCCTACGCCTCCCGTCAATTGCGCCATCCACCAATGCTTAGGAGAAACCTTTGCCTTTCCATGGTGGCGCAACAGATAAATCAACAACAAGTGACGGTTATTTTCCTATCCCATGCCTTTTGTCATCCGCTCCTAGTTCTAAAACACTTCCGAAAATTCTAGCATAGTGCGGGGTGAATATTCCATGTCAATTAACAAATACTCTCCTTTCCTTCAATCTCGTGAACTCTACACTCTTTGGAAACCTTTCGTTCTTCCTTTACAAATTAATATCATTCAACCGAGAAAAATCCTATCACCCCACAATGAATAGACTTAGGAACTTAGGGATTTCCAAGGACTTTCCCAAACCTCCTTAGAGCTCGGTGTTGCTTTGAACATTTTTTCCTATGAAGATGAGATCTCCTATCTCCATACCAACATTTAGACATTTTCATGGACATAATACCAGTATAATGATGGCTATAAACATGCATTTTACCAGGTACTTAACAAGTTGTATCATGGCTAATGTTTCTCTTCTTATTAAGCAAACCAACAACATACCACACCCCAAATTGGATGCAAACACAACACCATCAAAACCAATGATAAATCATGCATTGTGACATAAAAATCAATGGATAGAGGTTATGTTGAGCACAACCCTATCACCTAATGATGCACAAACTTAGGAACTTAAATATTTCTAAGGACTTGCCCAAACCTCCTTAGAGCCCAGTGTTGCTTGGAACATTGTTTCCTATGGAGATGATATCCCCTATCTCCAAATTGGCATTCAGATATTGCCATAGAAATTATCCCAGTCCAATAACACTTATAAACATGCCTTTTACCAAGAACTTAACAAGTTGTATAATGTCTAATGCTTCTATGCTTATTAAGCACAATAAAAACATACCACACCCCAAACTGGATGCAAGAAAACACCATCAAAATCGATGATAAAACATGCAATGCAACATAAAAATTCAATGGATATAAACCAGTAAATAAACTGGGCCATGCCAATGATGAAATCCACACATTATAAATTAGCTATGTAACCCATAGTAGTCTCATTGAACAACCCTTTATAACATTCATATGTGCATCTCTTTAAATACAACCAGAACTAACATCATTCATGCATAGACAATGTTGATACAACCATTGTTATATACCATAAAAACACCATTCCATATTTGTAATGCAATAGGAATACAAGTGAATACACTTATCTGTATAGATTAATGACTGGAAACTTAGAGATGAACTTCCACTATCCACCCAATCATAGGCCAACTACACTGCAATCTTACTTGCAGCTGACCACCTCTAGTCTAGATTCAGAGTCTAAGGAGTAAGTGCTCAAAGGAAATCGATTGATGCCAATCAACTTATCACAGAAGAATCGAGATACCTCCCTATCTCCCCCACTTAATTTATGATTATATCCTCCAGTGTCTCCACCTGTTCAACTAGGAATCTACTGCACACTAATGTCCATTTGCTAATCTTGCAAATATTATAAACACACATAGTTTACCATATGCCAACAAAGGATCTAGAGTACACTGAGTTTCCACTTGCTCAAAATGGCAAGGCTCCAGAATACATAGTGTCTCCACCTGCTTCTTCCTCTTCAACCATGCTCTTCAGCATGCTCCTAATCCAGTGCCAATACTTGTTCCATGATTCTTCCACTACCTCGTAATAATTCCTAACATGGCATACAAGAATCCATTACACATTCTCCCAACAATGCCTAACCTGGCATACAAGAACCCACAACACATTACCCATTTCTATGAAATTTTTCAATCTCAACCACACTTGATAGGTGGTATGGGCTTGTCGTCCATTCAGGAAACCCATACTCCACCTCCTTGCCTACAAGAAAGTTGGTGGCCATTAAATGAACAACCTAAATTAACCAAATCCCACACAACTCCTCCTCAGACCCTTGAATTTGTGTCCATTCTTCTCAACCAATCATTATGTTTACATTTCCACAATATTTACATGAATTACAAATTAACAACGATAATTACAAGAGGGATAGACATAACGTCTATTCCACTTTTAATTAAATTAATTAATAAAAAAGAATTCATATGAACAAGTCCTATATGAAATGAGTTATGTTTTTTTAGGCATGTCATATTGATAAGTCATGGTATTTGCCCATGGTATTGTAACAAAGCCTATTTATAGATTAAGAATATCCATAATATAGTGGGGGTGAATCTCCATGGCTAAACATCTTGTTACATGTTTTTTTAATGTATATATGTTTAACTTATATATTAATTATTTTTATCATTAATAATAATTATTACTATTTTAAATAAAGTTATAATTTAGTTTTTTTTTGTAAATGGATCCTTTCATTGATAAGAAAAAGTTACATATAGCTTGGATTTCCAAAAGAAGACTAAAATCCATTTGATTCTTGAAACTATCAAGTTGCCTACTAATAACATAAAATCAGAAACTGAAATAATAATCATGAATACATAGAAAACTCCTTGAAGTTTCAAGATTTCAAAGGGGGAATTTTCTTTGACATTGGCGTGATTTTCCCTGAGTTGACTAATGTTTCATCATCTTCTTCGATTGGTCCCTCCTTGAGTTGACTAATGTTTCACCATCTTCTTGGATCAGTCCCTTGTTGCTCTTGCAACCTTGTTTTTGGATTCTTTGTCTTCCCTGAAGACCACCTTGAAATCCTTTGTTTGAACTTCAAGACCAAACTATGAAGAACTCGAGCCCAATTAGTTTCTTTCCTTGTTTGGAAGATAGACATTATACAAAATCCTAGTTTTTTGGATTCTTTGTCTTGCCTGAAGACCACCTTGAAATCCTTCGTTTGAACTTCAAGGCCAAACTATGAAGAACTCGAGCCCAACTAGTTTCTTTCCTTGTTTAGAAGATAGACATTGTACAAAATCCTAGCACAATCTGGTATGTCCTTCATATATTTTCCATGTCATTCTTTTACAAAAGCAATTAGTTGTGGGTCATCGAGCTCCATATCTTCTAATCCACTTCTTCCATAAGGGAGCTAATCATTTCCTATAATGATATACTCTTCAAAATATGTCAATACTCTTATGATTTTTTAAATTTTAGTAATGTATAATAAAGTAAGTATTCACATGTTTATTTTAAATTAATGCTTATTAATATTTACCAACTATTTAATTTATCTAACTACATTAATTATAAAATTAATTTCAATTCTTAATGTTAATATTCCATTCTTAATGTTAATATTAATCACCATCATGTAAGGTAGGGAAACTAAATCATAACATCACTTTTATCACCAATTTTGTACTTCGTCAAGTCGAAAAGTTTGACACAAATTTATATAGAAATGAGCAGAGCACGTGTAACGTGAATTAGCTATGAATAAGTCCCTGGTATGACCTTAGGAAAGTTCAAGTAAAGTCGCGTGTGTGGTTGGTTAGTATGGCTAATAACTGCCCATGTTGACTAATACTTTTTGTTTGACAAGTTCATTAGGTAGTTGAGAAATCTGATTTCCATTTGCTCTTTATGTTGTTATGTCATTAGATTTGACCACAGTGGTTGTATATAATTGAGTATGTCATTTGATTTGACTATAGTTGCAACTCATTGTTAATGTTTTTTTTTTTTTAAGATATTCAATAGTTTATATATAAAGTATCTTTTTTAAAATATTTAATAATTTATATGTCAAGTATTTTTTAAAGTGGCTAGCTACATACTTATTTTGAGAAAACATAGAATGAGCTTTGTTTCAAAAAATTATCATTTATGTTCATCAAAATGAATGAAATAATAATTGGAAGATAACTTTAGTAATTATAAAGTTTGTTTTGTTAAGAAATGGAAAGCAAAATATTAATATTTAGATTATAAGGTACATATATTATTGTGGTTTTAAATATTTGTAAGCGTGGTTAGTTTTCAATAAGCTAATAGAAGATGTTTGTATAAATATTATTTTTAAATTAAGTTTTATTCATATTATAAGGTATTTTTAAGGACATCCGTACAAATTTGAAGAAAGTTAATTATAGAATCACGAAGAACTAATAAAAAAATCTATTATGGTTAAATATGTAAATGGACAATAACTTGGGATTTTCTATGCCCATATTGAAGATTATTAAAGGGGAGATATTCTAAGGTAGTGTAAGCATAGAAGGAAGAACCCCTATATGGTGTGAAGTAGTAGTTATTGTGAGTGCTTATTAAAAGGGATTGATCTTTTATGTTTATTGAAGATCATCGAAGATCAGAGGAGAAATTCTAAGGTAGTTTAAGCATAGAAGGAAGAACCCCTATATGGTGTGAAGTAGTAGTTATTGTGAGTGCTTATTAAATAATTCAATAGTTAGGAATTGACCTTTTATGTTTATTGAAGATCATCGAAGATCAGGGGAGAAATTCTAAGGTAGTTTAAGCATAGAAGGAAGAACCCCTATATGGTGTGAAGTAGTAGTTATTGTGAGTGCTTATTAAATAATTCAATAGTTGGGGATTGACCTTTTATGTTTGATTGAAATAAAAATGTGAGAGAAACTTGTGTTTGCTTCCATTTTCTTGTCTCTTTATTTATATAAGGGGTTAGGGGTTATTTCCATAAAGCACTACTTATAGTTGAGTGAAAATTTGAATTGATCTGTTTTAATAAAATGTTTGGTATTAAATTTATATTAAAAAAAATGGAAAATTGATATGTCTTAATAAAAAGCTTGGTATTAAATTTACACAATAGAAGTGTATTTAAGATTTTAATCATTCTAAAATGTACATCTATATTATATTATTTATTTTGAGTTCATGCTATGGGAATTTTTATAAATGTCAATAAGTAAACGAATATTGAAGTTTGTGTGGTTATAATTGATAAAGGAAATAATAACTCCATAAAGTAGTGTTTTCCATTGGAAATAATTGATTGAGGTTTATGTCTTTTCCTTCTCCCTCATCTTCTTCTTATGTCATCCACCTTTAAAATAAACACATTATGCACTCTATATCTTCTAATTAGGTATGTCTGTAGGTTATCTTTGGGTAGGGGAACCTTCATTATTGTTTTGACTTGTGAATCTAGAGAGACCCTCTCCCTCACATCTTTGTATGATTTAACCACCAAAATTAAGGATTAAGTAGTTCACATTTGTTGAACTAAATTGAGGAGTTATATGGCACACCAGTTGGCTACTTATAGCCTTTGATTTTCCCATTTGAATTTCATAAATGACTCCATATCCCTAATAGACATGGCCTTAGACTCCTTTTCACTCTTCACGCCAAATGCATTTCCTTGTCATCCCATTATTGTACATTTTTTCTATTGTAAAAGAAGGTTTCCCCCTTGAATAGGCTTATCTTTATTTTATATCTTTTTCTCAAAGTGTGGAGCTTCTTCTATTTATAATTTTAGGCTATTTTTATATTTGTTGCCTAATATTTGGGATTACAACATACAATGTTAGTTTCTATTGAACCCAAATTCAGATTTAGTGCCCAATAAGATATGCCTAGAACAAAAAATATAATTCAGATCCAAATACATTGGGTTCCTAACTTAGCGTGCATAGCAAAAGAAAAAATAACATTGAAACCAAACATATAAATATTATGCCACATTTTTAGCTTGGAAACCCCAATGTGGGGAAAACCAGAAAAGTTGGGCTCTATTCAGTTTCTGAAAAAAAATGATTATAACAAGGGAATTTTCTCCCAAAAATTATAGCAACACAAAATTCAGTATTTTCCTTGTATGGCCTTAGCCAAAATAACTTGTGCATTCTAGAGATAGCTTTACTTCCCAACAAACTTAGCATGTTTGGCCCTGCAAATTCGTGGCTATAATTCCTAATATTTTCTCCCTATTAACCACTCCTGAAGTCAACCAATGCATTGTTCCTATTTTGATGTCACTTCGAAGTAATTTTCAGTCGAATCCCCAGTCTCTCTTATGCCAAGTCGAATACCCCTCAATAGCTCGATTTCCTCTTCATATAGTGGTTGACTTAATCTCCAAAGAGATGGAGGGATAAGATTTCTTCTCCACTCTTGAGTTCAATGGTCATGACCTAATATGTCATTTCCCATTTTCACTTTATAGAAAGTTGGCCAATAGTATCCATAATTAACTTGCTGAATTTATCCTAAGGTTTAGACTTAGGAAATATTTAAATTTAGTTATAGAAGTGACTTTAGGTGATTGACTGCATGTCATGGCATTTGACCAATAAAAAATCACCTCCCAAGAAATAATTTCAACACTCCCTCTTAGCAGAAAGGTATTCGACACAACACCCAACTTATCCCTTAAGAATACAAACTTACCCTCCATCAAGGCATTGGTCAGGATGTTTGCAACCTACTCATTTGTAGGTATGAATTGCAACTTCACAGTGCCATTCTACATGCAATATTTGATGAAGTGGTACATGATTTGAATGTAATTCAACTTTTCATGAAACAAGAGAGTCTCAAAGAGCTTGATGAAACTATGATTACCATAGTGAATGAAATTCGACTCCAACTCTTGATCAAACAACCCCATGAGGAGTTTTTGAAGCCAAATTGCCTCACAAGTTTCCAGGATGGAAGCCATGTATTCAACCTCAACACAAATCAAGGTAACTGATCTTTGTTTCCTGTTGAACAAAGAAACTTCTCCTTATCCTAGACTGAAATAACACCCATGGTTGATTTTTCTATCAGTTGTACTACCTGCCCAATATGCATTAGTATACCCCTCCATATCCACTCCATGCTGCTGAATATAACTCAACCCATACTCAACTATGCCTTGAAGATATCTCAACACATGTTTTGCAACTACCTAGTAAACTCACCTAGGCTCTACCATGAGCTGACTAAGTTTGTTAACTGAAAAATAGATATTTTTTCCAATGCTTATGAGATACATGAGAGAGATAATCAATTGTTTTTATAAGGTAGGGTTCACTTCCTCAAATGTGGTAGTGTCAATTTTCTTTTAGCTGGTCACTAGAGACGTATTCATGGGTCTACGGTCCTCCATCCTGAATCGCCTTAGGATATCAACTATATGCTTCCCTTATCCATGACAGGTAGGACAGCCAAATTTGTCAAATCGATCAAACAACATGTCCATGGTATCTTGTAGAATTTTAATGCGAAGTACAAGCAACAACATGACCAACACAAGGTTTCACATAAGTTTATGTTTGTGATCAAGTGTGGTTACATTTACAGAAAGTGCATCATAGGCCCCCATAGGAAGCTCATAACTCTCTAATGTGTGTCTTACACGATCATAAAGGCTATGAGTTAAAATTATTTTGAATTGAATATTCCCCAATTTCCTTGGCTTGCACCCAATATTTAATGTGGAGTTTCTTCAACCATATTTTCCACCTTTGTTGAACACCTTAGAGGAAACAAATCAATTGGACCCATATAACTCAATATTGATTGAATTGAATATGCTACAATGGATTGGATCATGGGAACCAGGAAAAATGATACCCAAAAGAAACACATACAATTTTTAAGTTGTCAAAGCAAGGCAACTTCTTCACCAAGGCAAGTGGCTCACTAGGAGCCAAATTCAACATAAGTTTCCTCGTATAATGAGGGAATTTTATGCAATTAATTCCATTTATTCCTAAGTGGACAGGACTGATCAAGGTGGATATAGATGGCCACCAACTACTTCCACTATATCAATGATTATTTATCTTTTTGGTAGATTATCTATGATTTTTGGGTCCCAAACTTTCAAGGCCATTTTGAGGTCCTAAATGGTGTTTTTTGGAAATTTGGGGGGCCAATGGTTTTTATTACATTCCTTATCCATATTCAAAAAAATTATTCCTTGTATATTTATTTCCAACGAGTTATCGTGCACCCTAAAAATATATTGTATGCAAAAGTTCTGCCCCCTTGAAGTTGATATATTAACTAACCTCCTCGAGGCCTGCAAACCTTTTGGCATTTGATCATCTTCTATGGTTATGGTTTTGGAAATCTAGGGTTCTTTCTTTATGTTATTCCATTATTTTTTCCTCTTGTAACAACTTTTACGAATTCGAGTAGCTACCATCACTCTCTATTTAGAGATATCTACCACAATTCAAGCCAATTTGTGTTCTATAGTATTTTTCTTATTTCATTCATTAATAGAATTGGGTTTTAACCATATTATTTTGCTCTATACTATATTTCTCTATGTGTGTTCCATTTACTTTCTTACATTTCATTTAATTCCTTGTACAATCTAGATCAAATAATGATCCTTTTATAAAAATTTAATTTCACCAAGTAAATCCTCCCTAAGATTGACCTCAACATGGACCATCACCAAAATTCTATATTCCTTCAATTCCCAGTTATTTTCCAACCCTAAAACATGATTAATAGAGTTTCTCATTGACTCCAAGGCCTTGTCCCTCCAAAATATCACAGGTATACCTCGAGGGATCCCAAGGCCATTTTTATCCCATATTGTTTCCACATCCTCGACGGTGAGAAAGATCAAGCAGAGATAACCCTTGGATAAAATATACAAATAAGGGAAATACCCTATACACCTCTCTCAGTTCTCTGCCATCCATCTTATGAGAGACTCTAAATGCACCATTTTTCCATAGAAATTCCCTACTGCCATCTTATACATTGCCTCTGGAATGTATAATATTTTATGTCTTTCCCCACCACCATATGAACCTTATATTTCTTTGGCTTTATTCCCATTTTTTCCCTATAATCCTAGATTCGGTTTGAATTTTGGCATCCTTAAACCAAATCTCCAAGGAATCCAAGGAAGGACACTCTAAGTTGAAGGATGAAAAGGCTACAACAACAAAGACATGGAGCTACATAGGATGAGCATAAAACTATTCCATTCAAAACTCCTTTGATTGATATGCCACATTACCTTCATGCATTATTCACAACAAAGTTTTGATTGGATTATGATGCCCCGAAATAATTAATTTTCCTATAAAATCATAATGAGGATGGAAGATATCCACTAGATATATCTTGTCATCCTTGTTGTAGCCTAATTTGACTTAGCTAAAAGTCAAGAGAGGTTCTGAGCAATTCAAGGTTATTGAGGAACAAGTGTTAAAATTTCAAGAAGACCTGTAATATGCTCAAAAGTATAACCATAATCTCAACGATGATTCATCATCACATGTGCACTCGAACCAAAACCAAAGATGCAAAGGCGTGAAGGAGTCGTGAACGCGCAGGAAGAGTCGGGCTAGTTTGCATTCAGAGCAGTGCACGAGGGCACGTGCAATTCAATGGGTCAAGTTGGAAAATGGAGAAATTCGTGAGAGCACAGGTCAACTCGGAAAACAAGAGTGAAACAGAGATGGACGGTGAGGATCAAATCACAGAAATGGAAGCAAGTGATGGATGAACCAGATCACAGAAGACAATTGGCGCATATCGCACATCGACGATTTTTGTGTTTATTGCTAAGTCTTCACACAGTAACCAATTTAAGTTGCGATGCGATAAATACGGGAGGTGGCGATGTGATGCGAAGTATATCGCACATCACATGTGATAAGGTTTTCATGCCGATTTGTGAAATCGCAAATATTGTGAAATTCTTAAAACTTGCGAAGCGCGATAAAGAGCCTAGATGTGATGTAGTTTCAAAGGTGAACTCCAAAGGATTTCAAATCCGGATGTAAATAATTTCCTGTGTTAAATCGCATCAGAGGAGGAAAAGGAGGATTATAATGTAAAACCAGGGAAAAGCCAAAATGCAATAGAAAGTGGATGTGATGCATTCTTCAGAGGTGAATAGAATATATTTCAAGTTCAAGTATTATGGCGGTTTATAAAGAAAAGGTTGAACGCAGGAGTAGGCTCGGGTGGAAAAAGACCCGATACTACGTGCAGAAGTCTTAAAAGCGGTTATGCCTTGATAATGGAAGAAAGTCTAAATGTGGGTAGAAATACTTGGGTATGTGACCCGACGTAGAGCAAAGGAGAAGAGAAGATGGAACGCAGCAGGCACAAGCAGAAGAGGCAAAGCCGGGTAGCAGGTGACATGATGACAATGTTCGAAACACAAAAGCATGGGCAGAGTCGGGTGGAGATGCATTTATGCAGACCATTAGGACATCACAGTCGAAACGAAAGGAGACACATAAGAAACAAATCAGATTCAGCAAAATGATTATATGCCAAGTGTTATTTTGTTTTCTTTGATTAAGATCGAAGCTACAATAGTGTCCTCGATTGCAATGTAATAAGTAGTTTAACAGTTTTGGGCAGTCTAGGAGTTTCAAGAAGCTCAAGCAATTACAAATTTTTGTTGTTTGTATTTAAGGAAGAGAGAAAGAGAGAGGAAGGGTTTCGAGTTCTGGACCTCTTGGGGACTACATTTTGTACTTATTTTTCTGATGGGTGAATGAAATAAGCAACAAGTTTCCTGCAACTGTTGATGGTGATTCGTGTTTCTTGTGCCATTCTATGTGGTTTCTCCCTTGAATGAAGTGAAGTAAAGAAGCAGTTGGTCTCTGATTTACATTTGTAAGTAAGACTTAAATATCCTTAATAAGCGCTCCTTCACTCCATCTCTTCTCCCTTCACAAATTCTCTCTAAAACTTAAAATAATAGATTTTGTGTTTACAACATATTATTTCGAGTTTCCCCTCTCTTCACAAAATCTCTCTAAAACTTTATAGTAATAGATTCTGTGTTTAGAACATGTTATTTTGAGTTTCCCCTCTCTCCATGAATTTCCTCTGAAACTTAAAAGTAATAGATTATATGTTTACAACATATTACTTTGAGTTTGCCCTGCAGTTCTTTTCCATTCAGATATCAGCAGTCAATGGCATTGTGAAATATTTTATTATTCCAAATCATTAAGGGTTTTAGAAAACTAGTCTCCGGTGGGATAGAACCGAGACCTCACAATAAAATTATTTCTGTGACACACTTTTAAAATGTCTTAAGCATTGATTCCTTTCACAACCGAGGGATTGTCTCTTAAGATACAACATTTTCTGGTGCCATTTTTGGGGACGAAGGCACGAAGTTATTTTTCCCTGGATATTGAAATATATTTCTTGATGGTGAACAAGATTTAGGTACAAATTTGGTTATTTATTATTCACCTGGAAACTCCACTGATGAATTTTTCATTAGATGAGGAATTCTGCGGGCAAGAAAATGAGAAGCCACGTGGAAAATACAGATAACAAAGTTTGAATCTTTTAAAGGAAATTTTATTTTTCACTATCAGTTTGGTGGTATATTTTCCCTTACATATAAAGAATATTGTTTCCTGCTTTATATTCTCAGAATATTATAAGGCCCAAAATGTACATTCTTTATTGGAGAAAGAAGATTTTTCTTTTGATTGCAACTTTATCTCCTAAATATGAGAGGAGAGATGAATGTTGCATTACAATTCCTGAAGATAATTTGTCATGGTCCGTGCATAAAGGTGATGACTCATCATCTTTGGGTGATAATATTCTACCTCATCAGCAATCCGCTTCTTTCCAGCTTGCAACCAAGGTGATTTTCAAACCCTTAGTGCTGCCCACAATTCTCCATCAGTATCCTTCAAAAGGATTCAAAATTTTCTAAGTTTTCTGGAAAGGAGGAGGATATTTCAACTGAACAACATATCTTAGAATTTGAGTATTTTATGGACAATTTTCAAATTATTTATGAAGACGTGGCTTTAAGGACATTTTGTCATTCAGGGTGCTTAGCAATGGTTCCAATGTTTGGAAGAAAGTTCAATTAGTTTATAGAAAGGTTTTCAAGATATATTTCTTAGATATTGGGGCGAGTGTAAGTCATATGAAAAGAACCTTTTATAATTATATTCTATCCATAGGCAGAGCAATGAATCAATCGTTGAGTTTAATAGGAGGTTTCAAAAAAATTATTTCAACATGCCAAAATAAATTCGACCTCCTGAAGCTGCAGCTATGGTTTACTATTTGAGGGCTCTTTCTATTGTCTTTCCTTTTTGTCTCAAGGAGATAAATCCTTGCACTCTCGAGTTGATGTTTCTTTATGCATAAGAAATGGAAGATAATATGTGGGCTTGTAGAAATTTTTCCTGTCATATAGATATAATAAGTTTTGTTGAAGACAAGGGGGCCTGTCAAGAAAACATTGGAATAGCTTTACAAGAGAATGCAAATTCAGAGAGGAAAAAGGATTTTCAAAAGGTGTTAGAGGATTCTTGTATTGCTGGAACACAAGAATTTGAGAATTCTGAAGATTCTGGTCAAAAATCCTTTGCAACAACTGAACTACACACTGAAAACCTGGAAGATCTTTACAATTTTCATAATTTTAATGATTTTGTGAATAGAGGAGAAACTAGTGGAATTCCTCGGGTGTGTTTGCAGGAGGGGGGAGCTCTTTGTCAAGAATTGGCATTATTGAAGAAAATCAACATTATGAGGAAAAATCCTTAGATTTCTCTTTCCGGCCTAAATGGTTGTCAACAGAAAACAACAATCAATCTTCTCACATACAACCTCAAATTGAGGAGTCAAACAGTGAAGGAAGTTGCCCTATTCAAAGAGGTATACATCAGCAAGATGTTCAAGAAAAGGAGGTAGCAGAAAATTGGTCCCATCAGTTCTATGATACAGTAGCGGACTATATGGAAATTTTTTTTGTCAGCAACAAACATTTATGCAAATTTATGTGCAAAGCTTTGTATCTGGAAAATTTTCATGGTATCTCCCTATTGTGATCTTCAAATTTCAACAGTATGCAGGCATTAGGTCTAACATGCAGATGTTAGATTGGTGCCACTGGAAGGCTAAATTCACCTGATTGAGTTCATACATGAACACATATGTAGGAGTAGTGCATAAATAAGCTCAGAAGTTGAGCATTTTTAGTTGCAGTATTTCTTGTTCGGTATTTTCAGTTTGAGAATAAAGGAGGGGGTCCAAAGCGTAGCAGGTTTCGGGAAGATTTCATACTGAACCAACTCCCATTTGGGATTGACTCCATGCCCAATAAAGGCTACTAATCTACATGTGCTCCTTGACTCCATGCCCAATAACGGCTACTGATCTATAAGTTCTCAACACTTAGCTAGCAAAGTGTTGTCCCCAATTGGAGACAGATGTTGTAGCCTAATTTAACTCAACTAAAAGCCAAGAGAGGTTCTGAGAAATTCAAGGTTATTGAGGAACAGTTGTTAAAATTTCAAGAAGACCTATAATATGCTCGAAAGGATAACCACAAGCTCAACGAGGCTTCATCATCACATCTGCACTCGAACCAAAACCAAATAAGCAAAGTCATGAAGGAGTCATGAATGCGCAGGCATAGACAGGCTAGTTTGCGTTCAGAGTAGTGCAGGAGGGAACATGCAATTCAACGGGTCAAGTCAGCAAATGGAGAAAGTCGTGATCGCATGGGTCAAGTCAGCAAACCGGAGTGACGCAAAGATGGACGGTGAGGATCAAGTCACAGCAATGGTAGTGAGCGATGGACGGACCAAATCACAAACGACGGTTGGCGCATATCGCACATCGGCTATTTTTATGTTTTTTGCTAAGTCTTCGCACGATAAGCGATTTAAGTTGTGATGAGATAAATATGGGAGGTGGCGATGTGATGCGAAGTATATTGCACATCACATGCGATAAGGTTTTCAGGCCGATTTGCGAAATCGTGAAATCACAAATATTGTGAAATTATTAAAACGTGCAAAGTGCAATAAAGAGCCCGGATGCGATGTAGTTTCAAAGGTGAACTCCAAAGGATTTCATGTGTTAAATCGCATCGGAGGAGGAAAAGGAGATTATAACGTAAAACCAGTGAAAATCCGAAATGCGATAGAAAGCGGACACGATGCTTTCTTCAGAGGTGAATAGAATATATTTCAATTTCAAGTCTTGCGGCAGTTTATGAAGAAAAGGCTAAACGCAGGAGTATACTGGGTGGAAAAAGACCCGACACAATGTGTAGAAGTCTTAAAATAAGTTACGCCTTGATAATGGAAGAAAGTATGAACATGGGCAGAAAGACTAGGGTATGTGACCCGACGTAGAGCAAAGGAGAAGAGAAGACGAAACGGAGCAAGCACAAGCAGAAGAGGTAGATATGGGTATCAGGTGACATGATGATAGTGTTCGAAACACAAAAGAATGGGTAGAGTTAGGTGGAGATACGTTTATGCATACCGCTAGGACATCACAGCTGAAACAGAAAAAGACACATCAACAACAGATCAGATTCATCAAAAGGATTATATGCCACGTGTTATTTTGTTTTCTTTTATTAAGATGGAAGCTACAATGGTGTCCTCGATTGCAATGTAATAAGTAGTTTAATAGTTTTGGGAAGTATATGAGTTTTAAGAAGCTCGAGGAGTTACAAACTGTTGTTGTTTTTATTTAAGAAAGAGAGAAGAGAGAGGAAGGGTTTCGATTTCTGGACCTCTTGGGAACTACATTTTGTACTTATTTTTTTGATGGGTGAATGAAAGAAGCAACAAGTTTCCTACAACTGTTGATGGTGATTCATGTTTCTTGTGCCATTCTATGTGGTTTCTTCCTTGAATGAAGTGAAGTAAAGAAGTAGTTGGTCTCTTATTTACGTTCGTAAGTAAGAGTTAAATAGCCTTAATAAGCGCTCCTTCACTCCATCTCTTCTCCCTTCACAAATTCTCTCTAAAACTTAAAAGTAATAGATTTTGTGTTTACAGCATATTATTTTGAGTTTCCCCTCCCTTCACAAACTCTCTCTGAAACTTTAAAGTAATAGATTCTATGTTTACAACATGTTATTTTGAGTTTCCCCTCTCTCCGTGAATTTCCTCTGAAACTTAAAAGTAATATATTTTTTGTTTACAACATATTACTTTGAGTTTCCCTTGCAATTCTTCCTTTCCATTTAGATATCAACAATCAATGGCATTGTGAAATCTTTTATTATTCCATCTCATTAAGGGTTTTAAAAAACTAGTTTCCAGTGGGATAGAACCGAGACCTCATGATAAAATTATTTCTATGACACACTTTTAAAATATCTTAAGCATTGATTCCTTTCACAACCAAGGGATTGTCTCTTAAGATACAACAATCCTTATCGCCACTAAATACTTCTCCCATGACATATTATCTATCAAAGACATAATGACTACTTCTTTTCCAACCCTAGCTTTAATGTAGTATTGAAGGACAACTAAAAACCTTAAATCCATCGAAAAACCAAGACAATGGGGTCACTCTATAGCTTTCTACTTAATATCATTTGTTTTTGAGTTAGTCTGAGTCCACTAAAATCCCTTGTGTGAGATATAAAACCCCATCGTTCATTATCTTCCACAAACCATTTAGTGTGCAACTCCATTACTTTGGTTAGCCTACCTAGATCATACACTAGAAAGGATCTCTTGGCCTTTGTGATCCAAGGGCCAAGGCTTGGCCCTAGTATGCCATCATCTCACCCTTGGCCCACAAGCTTGTACCTCTATCTTCCATATATGCTTAAGAGTATTTTATCTTCTCCTTCCTCCTAAGAGGGTCATTTCCATTTTACATTTTTATCAATTCAAATATCATTTTTTGTAATTTGGAAACCACATATTTATGGAATTATTATAATATAAAAGCATTTCATAGTAATATATGTAACAATAAATATTAGTTCATGGTTGTAGACCCAAACCAAAATGCATATTTTATTATTCACCCAATTTGAGCACATAACAACATATATACATCCTATAGGTTATCTAAGTTATATGGGCATGTAAGTTACATAAATATTGTAGGTTACATTGTATATGCAACCTATAGGTTATATTGTTTTTTAGCTTTTACAATTTGAGCTTGTTTTTAAAACAACATACACCTTTTACAAGTCATATGCATACTTGACACCACTATATATTTCAGCCTTTTAACGAAATTCAATTTCAAGGACTACTGAGCTATTTTATTAGTTGGCGTGGATTTTAAAATGTAATTTTCTTTTCAGTAATAAAAATACAATTTTTTTAGAGGAAAAAATATTAATTAACAATGGCATATGTCCATTAAGACCAAATAAAGTGAGAATTACCAATGGAAGAGAATTAATTTTCTATCAATAAAAAATGTATGTTAATAGAAAATAAAATGAATGCTATAAATGACCTTGAATTCATTAATTGCATAAAATAAAATACATTGTCAATTAGTTGTTGAAACAATGATATATTAAATCTTTAAATGTATTTACATATACATTGTATATAAACCAATGTTATTTTGTAATTCTATGTTGCTTGGGAGGTTTTTTCAATCCTTCCACTTGATATGAAGAAAATTTACAAGAGTCTTTGTTTCCTTTCATACAAACTCTTGATTGATCTATAGGTCCATCAAGAACATGTTTTAATTATTTCTAAAGTTTTTGAACTCTCTTTCCATATTTTAGAATGTTTCATGCAATTTCCTTTTATCTTCTACTGGATTTTTAAACATTTCCACATTCTTCTTGTACTTCTGCCAGTGTTCCTTTACATTCATTTGAAGTTATTCCTTTGTTGATTTTAGTTGCGATTGAACTTTAGCCAATTAACGCGTGATTTTTTTGCTTCATTTTAAAAAATTTGTTCTCTCAATAATTTCTAATTTTTAGTGGAAGTTAAAATTGGTATTTCCTCAACTATGGGTCTCTGTAACAGTGCCACTGCAAATCAACGATTTTGGATTTCAAGTTTTGTATATCAATGTTATATCCCAAACGTTGTGTTGTTAATTTATGCAAGAATTCCTTTTTGAGCTCTATAATATTTTCATCTCTATCAACTAGCTTTGCCTTCAATGACTCAATATTCGGTCATGAGGCATATACATCACTTATAGCACTCATGGATATGAGAGATTCTTGAAACCTCTTCTCTTATGTTTGTACGAACTTGTCCAAGTCAATTGAAGTTGTTTGTTTTTCTAGACTACCCTCACTTTTACCTTTAATCTTACCACCTTCTTTACTATGCATTTCTTTTTCATGCCCATTGTTCTTTAATCTTGGCTAATGTGTTGGTGCATATCGCATATCTCTCTTTCAAATTATTTGCTTATATAGCTCAAGTTTTCCTTAAGGTGTCATTGTCATATTATACAATCTATGATTCATGCTTATTTTGCTTCTCTTTAAATTTATTTTAAATTTAACATTTAAATTTTCAAACAATTTAAATTTCCCATTCAATTTGTAACTTAATTCATCCTTAGGGGTACTTACAATTTGCAATGCAGGCATGGATAACGCCTATTGTCTACTTATAGTCTCCTCTTGAAATTTTTTAATAGTGCCTTTAGTTGTAGCCTTATTATCTTCAAACTTTGTCGTGATAATATCAATATCCCTTAAAGATTCTTCTCTAATTTTGAATACCTCATTTGTGAATCCATCAATACTATGATTCTCATTGTTTATTGTTCTTATTGATTCATGAGCTTCCATGTAATTGTTATTACGACACTGCAATATCCTTCATGCATTCAAAAACATTTGTGTCCTTTAGTTCACATTTTTCCTTCCAGGTGTATATAGAGGAAGAATCCTCCATTGCTATTTGTTTATAATGCGTCATTCTATCAAATACTGAAACATATATGTCATCAAAACTAGATGTTGGACTACACACATTTAAAATTGGAGATGTTTAATTAGTCATAAGATGGATGTTACATTAAAGTGTCATCTGTTGAGGAGGAATTCTATCAATTATACTTTATAAAGTACTAGAAAAATAATAATTTCATGTTTCCATATAATTTTCCACTCGATCTTCCTACTCCTCAATTTCATTTGTAAAAACATTTAGGTCTATTAAAACCCTAGCAACATTAGTTTCATATTTGGTAGATGCATTAAAAGAATTTTCCACGCCATCAACCATAATTCAGCCACATCGTTTTTTTTTTTTTTCCTATTGTAAGTTTTAATAGGTTTTTTTTAACACTAGATCAATAGAAATCAATAACATTTGAATTGTGCCTAAGTAACTAAACTTAATCATATCTTGTTTTTACTTTCTTGTAGGGCATAATATAATTTTTTTTCGAATGGATAAGGAATATGGCACATTCTTCAACCTAATGGATATATAGCCTCATGTAATAACTCGAAATATCATGCCTATGATGATTCATAATTGTCCCAAGGATAAGTTGAATCAAATATTTGTTTAGTTCTTGGGAAATGTCTTGCATTTTTTAATTATTCCTGGAAAAAAATACCTTTTCCCCACACATTACATTGGCAATCTCAATCTTTTCTACCTTATTTTTTATTTTAATTTTTTTTTAATTTGTTGGAGTTAAATGTCCCCCACCCCCTTGGTCGCTTTGCATGGAATTTTCATTTATTTTGCAACCAAAACAAGGTTTAGGAAACTCTCTGCCAAAAAACACTCAATTCCATAGCCATATCATCATAATTAGCTATGGCATCATTTATCTTCTCATTTTGGAAATTTTATTGTCCAAATCTACATTTATGAACTTCTTGTCTTATCAAGATATCTAACTTACATGTTTTAAATTTGTTTGTATCTCTTCATGCATCACCAAACCCTTTGAATTTTTTGACATTGAACCTTTCTTCTCGGGAACCCCCTATTTCAATTTTTGTGCCTATCATAGAGGAATCCCTTACTTCAATTATTGCCATGGTTGTTTATGTTTAAATTTGAAATAATGGACAAGAGGTTATTGAATGCACATAAAGGAATGCAAACTAGCATTGGGGAATGCATGTTGAAGAACCCATTTTTAGGCAAATGACTTTTTTTTTAGGATTTTGGTTATAATGGTATATTTTTCTAGAAAGCACTTTTATTCACAAAAGTAAATTAATATATAGATATGAGATACACTTTATTAAAAATAACTCTTTTACAAAACACGATATGCACTTTTTAAGCACACTCTCGTAGATTTATAACCCATTTTTAAAATTGGACTTCGAACTTTTGTGAATTAATGAAAACTTTACATCCTTGGTAAATTTTTGTTAATACTTGGAATATCGAGGGTTATAATGTGAATTTGAAAATAGTGTCAACGATGATTGTATGCTTGTGTCAATTGGTTGACATCTTTTATCTCATAATGAGTATATAATTATAATGGATTCATAGGTATGGGAGACTTACAAGTACTTCCAATTTTGGCATTTTCTAAACCATTATATATTAGGTTTTCCTTAGTGGCATCCCCTTTTTGAAATGACCCTTACCATGTGATATGTTCCCACTATACTATTCTAAATGAGGTGCTTCCCCCACTTAACCTTAGAGCACACATCACCTTCATATATACTCATTCCATTACATGGTTTAAAATTTTGTAATGGATAAAATTTTGAGAATGCACCCCCTAAATTATTAACGAGATCAAGGGAACATCCAACCAAAAAGTGTGACCTAGCCTTGCACAACTTTGAGATGGCCATCTCACTAGCATCAATCATACACAATGGATCACCATTTATTTTCCTATAAAATCCATCATAAGGGCTAAGGAAAAATCATTTAGGGCTTAGGTCATCATGGACATGCAAAAAAATTTAAGGGTGTGCATTTTTCATTAATAAGGTGTGTGTATTCCACCTTTACTATGTAAACATGCAATCCCATGCACTCAACATGCATTTTCAACTTG
The DNA here is from genome assembly GCA_034641835.2 of Pinus albicaulis. Classification (NCBI taxonomy): domain Eukaryota; kingdom Viridiplantae; phylum Streptophyta; class Pinopsida; order Pinales; family Pinaceae; genus Pinus; species Pinus albicaulis. Next base: position 253,905,378 of record CM076574.1, on the reverse strand, counting down.
AGGAATACATTTTCCTCATTTCCTATTTTCATGTAATTTCATAAGGTTAACATCCAATTACCAACACAAAGCATGAATTTTTATTCATAGGGCTTGCATTTTTCATCATGCCCTGTTTTCATGCATGTTTCCTTTTTAGGGCATGCATTTTTCACCATGGGGCATGCATAATTTATCTCAAGGATTTGATGTTTCATAAGCCTATATATTCATAATATCATCATAAAAAATTCACCATTGGACACAAATTTCCCTCAAGCTAGCATGAATTTTAACAAGGCTAGTTTTAACAATTTGACCTCTTTGTTTTACAAGGAAAATTGTAGCTTTTATGCACAACATAAGGTTTTTGGTGTAAACATGCACAGTATATCCTATAAAATGCAAGCGTAAGGCATAGAAAAATTTATTCCACCCATTCAATCCTCATATTGTTTCCATTATTATACCCACTCAATTTCAAGTAATTTTTAAAGCATTTTCAAGTTATAAATGTAATACATATTTTAACCCCTCTATTGATTTTGAGCCCTATTTCAATAATGAGGTAGTTGTAGAATCCAATATTGGAGCTCACTTATAGAATATACCATTTGAGCATACTTATTAACAAACAAATAATAACTATCAAGGTATTACAATCTACCTTGGTGTTCATCATTGAAGGATATTGTAAAACAACCTTTAAGCATTTTCATTAATGTTTATCAATACAAATCTAGCATATGCATATTACCTAAATTCTAGTTTCAAGCAATGACATTCCAAAAATTTGCAAGAACTCAACATACAAGGTTAATTACCTAAGTTTGTTTCCAAACAACTTGTCAAACATGGGTTCATGGTTGTTACAAGATATAACATATTAGCATCAATCATACACAATGGATCAACATCCATTTTCATTCATCTTGATACAAAAACAATTCATATGGGATAAGGAAGAACCATATAGAGTTTAGGCCATCATACGGCTACAAAAAATGTGAAGGGTGTGGAAATTTATAGTATATGAGCATGTTTGTATTAACAAGAGTCTTTGTATTCTTCCTTACTGTGTAAATATGCAATCCCCTCTAATCAACATGAATTTTAAACTTGAGGCGTGCATTTTTTTGAATACCTTATTTTTGTATCATTTCATAAGGTCAGCATCCAATTACCAATACAAGGCATTCGTTTTTCTTTGTAGGTCATGCACTTTTCATAGTGCTTTGTTTTCATGCATTTAATGCATATTTCCCCTTTAGGGTGTGGATTTTTCACCATGGGGCATGTACAATTTTTCTCAAGGATTGGTGTTTGATAAGCATATATATTCCTAATTTATTCATACTAATTTCACCACTGGGAGTGCATTTTCCTCAATCTAGTGTGCATTTTAATATGGTCAGTTTTGAAATTTGACCTCCTTGTTTTACACGGAAGTTATTAGCCTTTATACAAAGATCCTTTTAGAATTTATGTACACATTATTATATTCTTTCAAGCCAATGTGAGGGTTTTTTTTTACTTAGAGGTTTTTGGTAGAATGGCTTGGTCATATGTTGTTAGATATTATCTAAGAGGATAGTATGTGGATTATAATGTAGCAGAAGAAGATGATATTGAAGAAGAAGATGACACAAAGGAGTTGGTAGATGTGTGGGATAAAGAAGTTGAACAAGTTGAGCTAAATGTATATGACAATGTTTTCAATGATGCAATTATCGAAAATTATGTTAATGATAATGTTGCTATGGATAATACTAACAACACCAATTCTAAACTAGATGATACAAATGTGGAGTTAGAAGAAGAGAAGATAAATGATATTGAATTGTTGAAATGTAGGAGGCATGCGATTATATATTTTCTATGATTTATTCTCTTCAATTTTTATTTTTTAATATGGGTTAATTATTATTTTTTAAGTATTATGCCATTTTGTATGTATCATTGGTTGGTTGGAAGTCATTAACCCTAATTTATTTCATAACTTACCAACTGATAAGCTCCTAACCTATATTGATCATGCGCTAATTGACTTTAAGCATCGGTCAATATTGATAATCTAACACAACCTTTTAATCCTCCACCCACTAACCTTGGTAACTTTCTAACTCTCCACCTTCATCCAACATAGAAACCATGTGCTTGTTCCAAAACCATCACTGAGGCCCTAAATGGAATATTTGAGCTACAAGTTTCATATGGTAGCCATTACAAGGTTTACATAGAGAAAAAAAAAATTGGTGCTTTGGACATCATTTAGGCTAAGGGTTAGGAGTTAGGGATTGAAGGGTTAGGGGGTTTATGGATTAGGGGATTAGGGGGTTTTAAGGGTTAATGGGGTTATATATAACTATATAACACATTTTCTCCATAAAATATAAATATAGAATATATTACAAACAAATAACAAATATAAATTAAACAAAAAACAATATAAAAATAAACAAAATAAATAAATAAACACTCATGCCAAAACCTAAACCAAATAAAACCACTCCCAAACCTGTCCACCTCTGTATTAATTGACCCCACCTGCCAATAAGGAGAGTGTAGAGAGGAGCAACCCACTAAAATTTTCATTATATCAGCCCCACCTATTAGTATAGAGACTGAAAAAAGGAGGAACACTAACATTTGCATTGGATCAACCCCACCTGCCTGTAAGGATAGTTCGCAAAGGAGAAGACCCATCCAAGTAGAGAAAAACCCCACATGGTTTTCTAAGGAGGGATCAACCTCATAGTGTCTTCGATATGTCTTCTACATAATCACTTTTTATAATGCTCAATTTTCAGGGTAGAAAATCGCACCTCACTTGTATGTTCTCAAACTAAACAAAAATCAAACGCAAGGTCATGAAATTTATCAAACTTGACAAGCCTCTTTCCAGTGGCGAGAAAAGAGGAAGTAGGGTTTTCCCTAATGTTGGATTAGGGATATCTATATCTTTGTAGGACTAATTCCCAATTTATACTGAATGAGGCTTGATGGGGTGAGTCTAACATAATGACACCATCACTCCCCTTCCTATGACTCAACTTGTCAAAAACTCAAAGTTTAGAGGCCAAATAATACTAAAAATAGTGTTCAACCAAAACCAATGACTTTGATTACCTGCAAACAAAAAAATTTGAGATATTACAACTCAATTCTAATATTTCAATTTTATCTTATCGAGATTTCTTAATCCCTTGGCATTGCATGAAGCACATTTTGTTTATAACTAGAAGGAACAAAGTCCACATTATCTCCATTTTAATTCTTTCCCATCTCTTCTAAGGAATCATATGGATTCCATGTCAAATAGGGTTTTATACTAACTTGAAAACATTTTTCCAAGGTGAAAACTTTGGGATTCTTCTAAGAGTCCTCAAGTGCATCATTTTCTCTTAGAAGGGTTAAGGAAAAAATCTTGAAATGGGCACAACACCTCGTTTCTAGGGGCCAAGGCCATTGTCCTCTTTGTACTTTTCCCTTGTTAGGGCCACTTTGGGTGTTTCACTTCAAACACAAGAACATGGTATAGATTAGCTATGGTGCTGAACTAGGTATCATTCTATGGTGAGCTTTAACCATAAAGAAAAACCATAGTCCCCAATGGAGGCTAGGAATAATAACCAAAATATATATATATATATATATATATATATATATATATATATATATATATATATATATTATAGCTTAGAGATATGTTTTGTAAGTATTTTTCAAAATAACATATACAAAGTAAGTGTTACGGTTCACACCCCAATATAATTGTTTTAATATGCTTTCATACCAAATTAAAATTAATATGTATAACTTTTATAACAAAATTTCCAATAATTACATTACAACATATATGTCTTGAGCTATTCACATTTTTTTATCAAATTTTTATATGTTAGATACAAGCTTGAATTTGAAGAGAGGAAAAGTTGTATTGAAGGAAAACGTAAAACATTGAGAATGTGATAATATGCATAGATAACAACACCAATAGAAAGTTAATTTAGGTTAAGGGTAAAATATACATTTTTCTTTAGGGTTACATGCATGAAATAGTATGTCTTGTTTTATACAAAACTTTGAAATTCTTTATAAAGGCTAGGTTATGCTACACACTAGTTTTTACTTGTAAACTTGTTGAAAAAACATGTAAGTTGTTGAAAGTCATGCTTGATTATTATTTGATAAATGAGTACTATATTAGTTATATATTTGGTTTGAGAATAGGTAAATGGTAATTAATAAGATTGGGGTTTCAATTGTTGTATAAAAATCCTAATCCAGACTTGTTACAAACATGTGCTTTATATGGTACCACAAGTTGAATATTGTGGTTTTGAAGTGTTATTATATATGAACATACCAAATAGGATATATATGCATATGGGACAATCTCATGTATGGTCTTTGTGACCTCTGATTAAAAGGTGTCCTTTGGATACATTTTCACCTTTTTCAAGCCAATGTGAATTTTGACCAATTAATATGTACTTGCAAATTTCCATGCAAGTTAAATCTATTGTAAATGTTTGGATTGTAGTATACATCTCTCCATCTAGATTTCAGACCTAATGCCCTCATGGTTCAAGTATTATTTCTTCCCTTGATGCATATGTATACATAGCAATAATTATTTCACCTCTAATTGTTACTAATAGCATAATCATAAACGTGTTTCCTTTTGGTTTATAACCACAAGTTTTCCAATGTGCTAGTTCTTTTGTTCCATTTCCTATTAGATTTTTTCATGAAACTACTGGGGTTACATGATGGTCTATTGGTATAGGAGATCATGTGAGAAGAAATGTCAACATGCAAATACATGCAAATAAATCTAACTTCTTACTTTGTGACTTTTCTATTTACTACATGTAATAAATCCTCCTTGTGGCTTACTAAATAAGGACATATTTGGATTCTAGAGTATCTCTAGTAAGTTCCCTTGACAATGCATGTACCTATTATGTGGATATAAATTCCTCATGCACAATAAGATTTTTTGAAAATATGTCGAGTAAAGATTTCAAACCAAATATTGGCCTAATAATTGAATACTCCTTGATCTAAGGCATGCCTCTTCTAAGGTTTTAATTCTAGGTGCCAAATGTGTTTATTTTTGTTGGTTTTTAGTAACAAGTCCAAAATATTTTTCATGTTAACATGAAAATATTTTGAATAAAACATCCAGTCTAATAAATAGAAAGGAAATAACACTAAACTTATCTTTGATTGTAAAAGAAACACATATTATTCGCAGAATAGTCCAAGAGATAGACATAATTCAACTGCAAAATATTGGCTAGGAAATTGGCTTCTCAGTATTAAGCATGGAGAAAAAGTAATTATTACAACAAAAATAAATTCTCACAAATAAAATATTTCCAAACTTCTCACCTTTGCGATGCAATCCCTATTTATAATATTAAAAAAAAAATCTCATACCCTCATAATCATGAAATTGAATTTGGTGATCAAATCTAACATGTAACTATTAGGAACAACCTCAACCAACTAAAGTTAAGTAGTCATGTTGTGCATGTTGTCCACATAATGTCCTTGGCATGTTAATATTAGTCACATATCTTAGTAATGTTAGTGACAAGTTTTATATGTTGTTGAATCATATTTTTTCATGCTAGTGGGGAATGAACTTCGATCTTTCTTCTACAACCTTGGTGAAGTGTGTTCGTTAATGCACTCTTTTGTTGTTGCTCTTTAGCTGCCTTTTCATGCACTACTTCCTCTTGATGATTTTCTTCTCCTTCTCTTTCCTTTTATTTCCCCAATTTGAATTTTTTCCCAACTCTTGAGACCCATGGATTTTGTCCTTCGATGTAATTTTGAGTGGATTTATTTATAATAAAAAAAATTAACAGTTACAGTTAGAGCCTAATATTAGCATAAATATCATTAATGGGGAATGAGCTAAGAAAGGGATATTGGGATATTTATTCCATTGGATTCCATTGTGAATTTGAATGATTGTTGCATGGAAATCATTGAAGCTTTGTACGGATTTCATTATCAGTCTATGATTGACTCTAAGAAATGCTTCGGTTAGACCACACTCCCCTAATGCATTCCTTTTTCCCTAAGAAATATATATCAAACCCATACAAATTCTAGGGTATAGATTCCTCCATGGTAAATAATATGCACATTGAAAAAATGTATCAAATGTTGTATAGGTTGATATATATACCTTTGGATTTAAATGGTGTATATTTAAATGTGTATACAATGGTATATATCCCAACTTATATTGCATTGGATGCATTGTTGTGTGATGTGTATTATTTTCTAAAATACATGCATTATAGGAGCTCTTGGTTTTGGGTGAGGTGATAATCTCCCATGCCCCATTTACTGACTCAAGGGGGCATACTTGGATTTTGAGTTCTTCTCTTTCATTTCCAATATGTTGGAATACTATGCCACCAATTAAATGTTCTCTCAGGATTACTAAAAAGGGATTTGTCTTATAACTTAAATAACAAAGCAATGGAACTCATAAAATATTGTGGAAACAACAAACACAAAAAATCATAAAACAATAGAGATACATATATGTGTGGTTCACCTAATTTGGGCTATTTCCATGGAGAAACAACCAGTCCTTCCTGTTATATTATCCAACAAAATGAAGGGATAGAATATACAACAAATATGTTGTAACTTCCTCTTCGATCTCACATATTCTCCTCTATTTTCCTCACACAAATTAATACAAATTTGCAATACAATTCCATCATATAAACAGAGAGTTTCCTTCTAGGGACAAAATACCTAAATTAACATAACTTCTACCATCATATCTTTCGCCAAATGACTGGCCCAGATTGACTATGAAATTACACTATTTTACAAGGAAATGGACCCCTCTAGTGGCACTGGTGGGGGGGGGGGGAAGCCACCCCACACCCCCCCATCAGGGACTGGGATCCAAACATGACTGAAACAAGACCTTTGAATCTAGAAGATAATTGTAACAATCCTAGTGAAAATTCCATGTAATAAAAGTTAATAAAGGAAAAATAATAACCATGGTTATGGGACACGTATTCCAAGCCAAATGTTGGGAAAAAACATCCTAATGTGGGTGTTCATATGGTTTATTATGGATATGGAAATTGGCAAAGGAAATGGCTAAGGATTTGGAAAGGCAAAGTGGCATTTATTGGCATTTATTTATGAAAATAATGGAAAATAAGAGAAAAAAGGAGGTGAAAGGTCATAGGTTGCATGTGAGGAGGAAAATGAAGGAAAATAATGGAAAATTGAAGAAATTAGAGGACTCATTAATCAAATGTCTTATGAGGATTAGTTCACAGAATTTCTTCAGTTCAGTTTTGGAGCTCTCATTTTCTCTCTCTCTCATACTCTTGGACAATTAGAGTTTTCTTGGAGCACTCTTGGACGAGTGTGGCATACTTGGGAATTTGGAGCAAGAAGAAAAAGTAAAAGCAGGAAATCACAAGAAGCCCTGTAATAGCTTGGGTTGAGTTATTAGTATTGGAAGCCTTGGTTGGACAAACGCTCTGGAAGCCCTTGGTGGGTTGAGTTACTATTCCTAGAAGCCATGGATGGAAAAACAATTTGGAAGCCTGATGAAAACTATATGTTGAGTTAATAATGATGGAAGCCTTGCCTGGAACAAATGTTATAGAGCCCTGGACAACTTGGGTAGAGACCAATCTGGTGAATGTTAGTGATGTCCGACCGTGAGGTGGAATCATTGGTTGAGGGTTGAGGTAGTTTGGCCTCTGGAAGCCCTGCTTTGGGTTTTTAGTGATGTGTTTAATGAGGTCCCACATTCATGCTTGGAATATGGCACATGGGTGACTAGCTGAAGATATATTTTGCTCATCCATGTCTATGGTCGGGTGGTACGTGGAAGTCCCAAACTTGGTTTCATTTTTCTTATGGCAATAATAGATAATATCCTCTTATATTGATGGTGATGATGTATGGCTCTCATTATTTTTGACTTGTAAATGAATGAAAAATGAATCAATGACTTAATAGATGATAATGCAACTAATGTGATGAGGCAACAATGCTTTTTAGCGATTCTCAGATAAGTATGAAACCCCTATGCTTAGATCTTTTGTTTAAACATGTAGATTAAATATTTGTGACATGTTTTATGAAATGCCTATCATGGCTAGTAGGGGTCCATTCAAGTCCTTGTTCAAGTGATTGCATTTACATTTTTATTCTGTTGCTATCTTTCATTTCTAGAAGTGTCATGGAGTTTTGGGAAGTGAATTGAGCCATGTGCCTGAAAAAGTGGCACAAAACTTGGGTTCGCAGGCAAAAAAATACCTGGAAAAGTCCCCAGTCACATGCAGGCCCATGTTGTGCAAGCAACTGGAGGTTTCTAGTCACACTCTTGCTCATATCAAGAGAGAAACTAGGGGATTGATGCACTAAAAGGTCAGTTTGACTCAGGGGATAGCCTCCTGGAAGGTTTGGATGGCTCCTGGGTGTCCTGTAGCAAGTACAAAAGGTTTGTGTTGTTGTGTTCCATAAATTCCACTTCCTTAACATACACATAGGGAGTTGAATCATATCATAGTAACTCTTTGTCACATGTTTACCCCGGTTGGTCAGTTACTTGGGTGGATGTGGCATGAGGGTGTTACAATAATCAGGTTGTGACACCCAACAATTTGGATTGGGAACAAACCATATATGTTGGCTATCATCTTGAGAAAAAACTTTGTGGAATCGACGAAGTTGGACATATTGGGAGAATCATTTTTTCCAAGCAAGCACTTTGAAGAGAAAAGGATGATATATTGTAAGAGTCGATAGGTAATTTATAGACTATAGATTGATATTATAGGATAAAGCATGTTATGCAACCCTTACCTTAATATTTCTTATGTACATTATTCACTCAATAGAAAATATTCTTTTAGATACTTATTAATTGCAAAATTTCCTTGGGAGTGCATTTCCAACATGCCTTGGGTGTGAACTATTGTGTCTGGGACATGCATTTTTTTTGCTATGGGTGTGCATTGGTGGAAGCCTTGTGGCGTGCATTTCTAACATGCCTTGGGCATGCACTTTTGTGCCTTGGACATGCATTTTTGTGCCTATGGGCATGCATTTAGTATGCTAGGAGGGCATATTGTGGACATGATAATCCTAATGTGCATTTTCTTAAGGTTCAAGCATGCATTTACAACATGCCTTTGGCATCCATTTTTGTGCCTATGGGCTGGAAATTTTGTGCCTATAGGCATGCATTTTATGCCTACGATGCACATTTTTGTGACTATGGGCATGCATATTATGCCTTCAATGTGTATTTTTGTGCCTAAGGACATGTATTTTGTGCCTATGGGTGTGCATATTATGGGCATGGCCATAACACCCTAAATTTTGTTTTCAAGAAATGTCATTTTCAAACATTTCATAAACTCAACATACCAAGTCAACTACATAGGCTTCTATAAGTGACTCCACACACTAAAACATAATAAATGGATTTGATTTGTGAGTAGCATAAACATGCATGAGTGTGTATATTGTTGTAAATATTTCATTCCTTCCTTTTAAAATATTTTTTTGTAAAAAAAAAATATTATAAGGAGGAGAATTATGTAATAGGACTTTGGAACTTGATAAACCCTTAGATACTGGGTTTTCCTTCATGTCATCCAATTTTTACAATGACCCTTACCATGTGGGATGATCCCATTATATTATTCTAAAAAAGGTGCTTCCCCCACTTAACCTTAGAGCACACATCACATCCATGTAGGCTCATTCCATTGCATGGTTTAAATTTTGTAATGGATAAATTTTGATGACACACCCCCTACATTATTAATAAGGCCAAGGGAACATATAATGAAAAGGTGTTGCTTATCCATGCACAAATTTGAAACAATCACCTAATTAGCAAGGAAAAATGCATAATCCTATGTTTATGTCTGCAAGTCTACAGGTCCACAAGTCTATATGTCTACATCACTCTACCTTCTCACTTTAATACATATCCATTCTTTCAAAAGAAAATTTAAGTCATATTGTGGAACACTCCACATCTCTACAATTTAGTGTCAACTGAAATCACCCCTACACTTTCATAACATGCAAAATGCACTTATCTTTTACTTTCATATTGCACATTGATAGGTTTTACTTTACTTCTTAATATGTTAGAAATGTTGTGCTATGAAATTCCTCATTCTGTTCTTTTGAGTCTTCTATGATAATAATATATGTGAATGTTATCGTGAATATTTTTTTGAGCAATCTTGGTCTTATCTTATGCATTTGGTATGCTAGATGTGCATCTTATTGGCATGGTAATCCTATTGGTAATTAGGTTGGGTGTGCATTTCCAACATACATTTGGCATGCATTTTTATGCATATGGGTGTGCATTTATGGAAGCCTTGTGACATGCATTTAGTATGCTAAGAATGAATATAGTGAGCATGCTCGCAAAAAGGTTTATAGAGTTTTAAAAGGGAACAATTTTGTGCCTACAAATAAAAAATGAACAAAGTTTATGTCATTCAAAACAAATTGAAGAGATGAGTATAATGGTGGCCCTAATTTTGAGTCTTGAAATGAAATGTGAAATTAATTTTTTTGGGGATCCCACTCATTTTATTTATGGGGTCGTAGTGAACTGGGATGGGGTTGTTACAGTGTGTCCAATGCAACATAACCATGGCTTTTAGTGTACACAATTTTATTAAAATTATTTTTCACTTATTAGAACATTGATAAATAGGTCTACATCGAAAATGCCCCCAACGCGTTGTTTCTCTGACAACCACCTCCAACAAATTTTTCTTGCACATTATTTCCATTCCTAAGAATATAATGTGGGATATTCTATCACAAAATGAACTATGGTCACCTTTTTTTTATATTGGAGTTGCACCATCATGTGTTTTGAACATGTGACAAATTCCTGATAAATGAAAACTTGGTATAAATTCCACTTGACAGTTAATAGCATCAAACATATGATCACCCATGGAAATTGGGAGAAAAAACTATGATGAAAGTTCAAGGGATTAAGTCTCCTTGAGTGGCTATATAACAACTTTTCGTTATTGAACATATGACATTGTGTGATAATTGTGATGAAACTTCAGTGGAGCAAATCTCCTCACATCTACCATATAAAAATATCTCTTTGTCAAGTATACAACCCTATGTGACAATGAAAACAAAGCATTGTGACAAAAATTTAGTAAAGTAAGTTTAACTGCATTTTCCACATTGCAATATTGTGTGTAAAAGACACGGTGATTGGATTTGTGCAGCTCAAGTTCAATGAATCTATCCCAATGAATCAGACTAGTTCGTTTCGTCAAAATTCCGTCATGTGGTGTTTGAACCAACATCGATAAAGTGTCAAAAAATATGATAGGTTTTCTACTGGGTCAACAATTATCTTTAGAAGAGAAACAAAAATGGGTTGCAAAGATGCTAGGTTATTCTTTTGAAATTATCTAAAAAAGGAAAACACAAGATGGTGGCACATGTACTTTCTAGAAAAGAAGAAGAAATGGTTTTTTATATGTGACTTCCATTGCAAAATTTGATTGGGTGAAAGAATCAAGGATAGAATGGAATCAGTATCAGAAGGTATGAATGATCATTCAATAACTACAAAAGGACATGAGAGTGCTATATAAATTTGATTGGAAATTTCATTTATTGTATTATCAAGATCGCTTATAGTTATATGAGAATTATTACCTAAAATAGAAGGTCTTTTTATTATTTGGATTGGTTCATTATATTTTTTTTCATCTATATCAATGCATTTGGAGTGGAAAAAGTGGAGAAATTATCTCACTCGACCATTTTTACCATTGGGACCCAATTTGTCAAAACAGGGTCTAAAACCTTCGAGGAGCATTTTGACACATCAATCGACATTTTTTGGGGGTAAAAATTTCCACTTTTGTGCAACACTTTTTCATGCTATTCTACACACAAATTTATTTCCAATGATGCAAGAAGCGCGTTAATTAGTGTCCTTATGCAAAAGTTATGCCACTCATAAGTTATTCCCGTTTTCAACACCATAATTTAAGAGGATACCACATCAACCCCCATTATTCATGGAAAAGGGGCTAGCCACGTGATTATTATGTAAAAGACTCTATAAGAGTCTAATTTGTAACTATGATTAAGAGTTGAGGTAGTCAAAGCTAACCACTAGTGGGCTATCGGGTTGTGTTATAACTTGGCCACTAGGAAGGAAAGGGATTTCATTCTTTCAATTGCACTTGTTCCATAGTAAAAAAAACTAGCCAAGAGGGATAGGAGGTAGAGAACACATAGAGGATTTATACATTGTAACAACCCATGAACCACATGCCATACTTCCACACAGAGAAAGAGAGCGGAGCGACCTCACCTTCCAATTAGATCTTCTCCCGAAAGGGTTTCCTAGAGCATATCTTATTTTTTATGTATGTGTGATAAATTTTATTTTTCCGTTCTCTATTTTCTGCATAATTTCCATCCACATGCATGCACTACTTATAGAAAATCAACAGATCTAATAATTTAATAAAATTTTAATAATGTAGAATCTCATATTTTAAATACAATATAATGAGATTTGTTGTGACGAATTTTCCAATGGAATATCCATAGAATTTTATGTATTATATTGGCATCAGAGTAGGTTTCTTTGGGAATTATGTGGATATTTGCAGGGGATCTAGATCAACGTGGCCGAAAATTATAAACCCTAATCAAGGCTACAAATTTGTGAATGACCCTCGTGATCCTGTAGAGGTGAGGTTTTCGTGGCTAGAACAACAAGTTACATATATAAATCACAATGTAAACCTCATCATGGTGGCCCTTAGAAATAATATTGGTATATTTGGAGAGTATGGGGGTTCAAATGCAAAGGATAAATTAGAAATTGGATCAGGAGATTGGGAAGAAACAAAGAACCAATCAAAGAAAGAACCCGGAAAACATCAACCTAGTTCGAGTGTCGTGAACCAATCACAATTCCTTTTTAAAATGGAAGCGAAGGTAAATATCAAGTTTTACCATAGCAAGATCGATGCTATAAAGCTGAATGACTGGTTGCAGCAACTAGAAGTTTATTTCAATGTCTTTCAAATTAAGGAAGGATAAAAGATCTATTTTTCGCGGCTGAAATTAGAGGGCCATGCACTGACTTGGTGGGAGAGACACACATAGACCCTGAGGTTGGGGGATATCTTCCAGTGACTAAGTGGGAGGACTTCAAAACCCTCATTAAGTCACAGTTTAACCTTATTGTATACCTATAGGACCAATGGATCCAGTGGCACTACTTCAGGAAAAAATTGAGGCAAAGTGTGCAAGAGTACACCAAAATGTTCAAAAATATGGCCATAATGTTGGATATCTCCCCAAAGAACCCAAATTTACTCCTCAAGTATTTGGGTGGTCTACACCACCATCTGCGAGAGCAAGTGATGTTTCTCAAGACCAAATTAGTGGACAAGGCTTGTGTGCAGGCACAATACCTGGAGAACATAGGCCTGAAGAGAGCACAATCAAGTGGATTGAAGAAAAAAGAGAAACACGATGATTCTAAGGAAGGTAAAAATAAGAAACAAGGGGGAAAAGGTACAGTGACAGTAGCCACAACACACGAGTGAAAATATCCCAACAACCACCACAACCACTGCAAAATTAATGGCCATACAGATGAGAAGTGTTGGAAGTTGCATCCAGATCTAAACTCGAAGAACAAAATGAAAGATAATATGAAGAAGAATCTCATGGCCACTTATTCGAGAAACCAAGTTGAAATAAGCTTATACATGGATGAGAATATTGTTTGTACATCAATGTGGAAGCAGGTCAATTTGAGTAGCCTTTCGCAACAAGAAGAGAAAGAAATGACCAAACTATTCCATATAAATATACATATCAAGAAGACCAAGATTAATGCTATGTTTGAATCAATATCACAGGTGAATCTCATTGGAACATATTTTATCAAGAAGTTGGTGTTGGAAGTTCGTGATCATCCAAAGTCATATCCACTGGGATGGGTAAATAAGGATGCAGATTTGAAGGTAACATAATAAAGCAAGATTAGATTTTCTATCAATGTTGATTTTATTGATGAAGTAGAACTAGATTTGGTTCCCCTTGATGTATGTGGAGTCATGTTTGGGAGTCCCTACATGTACATACGAGATGCAATATTCATGCAGAGAGCCAAATAACATTGAATCATCAAGGATGAAAAATCCTTCATCATCAACGCACATAAAGTAAAGTCGAACGTTTCACTGGTAAGTACCAACCAAGCCAACAAATTGAGAAGTTCCAGCAAGAAGTATGTTTTATTGTGTTTAATAGAAATTCAATATGTAGAAGAGTAAGTAATAGGCGAGGAATCCCTGGAGGGATGTACTAAGAAACAAAAATAGCAACTGGAAGAGTTACTACAAACATATAAGGATGCCTTCTGATATCCTAAAGGACCACCACCTAAGAGGGAAGTGGAGAACGATATCCAACTATTTTTGGAATCCCCATTCCCAAAAATTGGGTCGTACATGCAGTATGTTATAGAAGCAAGTGAGGTTAAGGAAAAACTGTAACAAATACTAGAATAGGGTGTCATTCGATCGAGCACATCACCATGTGGGTCACCCATAATCATTGTGCCAAAGAAGGACGAGACTTAGCAGGTGTGTATAGATTACGGGGCATTGAACAAAATCACGCTCAAGAATAGATACCCCCTGCTCAGGATAGGTGATATGTTGGATCAGTTGCAACACGAAAAGTACTTCAATAAGCTAGACTTAAAGTTTATATATCACCAATTTCGATTCAAATAAGAACATACTTGGAATACCTCCCTCAAAAATAAAAAATGTTTGTATGAGTGGTTAGTCATGCCATTTGGTCGATGTAATTCACTAACTACATTTATGAGATTAATCAAGGATGTACTACGCCCTTTAATAGATTCATTTGTTATTGTCTATTTGGATGATATACATGTATACAGTGCTACCTGGGAAGATCACATATCACATTTGATGCAGGTGTTGGATACATTAAAGAAGCACCAACTTCTAGAAAATATCAAGAAGTGTGAGTTTTCACTACAGTCTTAGGTGAATTCATGGTATGTGATAGGTAGAGGAGAGATGAAGATAGATCCTTCAAATATGGAGGCCATCATGAAATGGTCGATTATTACTAATGTTTCTAAGGTAAAGAGTTTCATTGGGGCAATATAGTACCTGAGGAAATTAATAGCCTCATTTTCAGTGGTAGTAGCACCGCTCCACACCATAACAACAAGTGGAAATAGTTTCCACTGGGGAAAAGGTTAGCAAAGGGATTTCGAGGAGCTAAAGAAGAAAATTAGTTAAGCATCAGTTATGGAACTACCAAACTTGCAAAATCCCTTTAAAGTGGAGACATATGCGAGTGGGTATGCTATGGTAGTGGTCATGATGTAGGGAGGAAGGAATGTATGCTAACATTTTGAAGTATTTCATGGGGTATTTCTTAACTACCCTACATAGGAGAAGGAGATTTATGCCCTGGTACAAGATGTTTAGAAGTGGAAGCACTATCTGATGGGAAATGAGACAATAATCCACACATATCACCAAACAATATAGTGCTTGGATGCCCAAAGTAAGGTACAACAAACTAGACATTACAAGTGGATGGAGTTTCTACAACAGCTATATTTGGTTATCAAGTATAAGAAGGGCAACACAAACAGGTTGGCTGACATTATTTCAAGGCCACCAACATCAAACATCATATATTTCGGGAATCTTATGCACATGGAGCCATTTAGCCATGATGCATACATACAGGCATATTCAAAGGATGAGGACTTCAAGGAGGTGTATCAGCAATTGCATAGTCAAAGTCATGTGCAGGATGGCGACAACACCGTTGATTACCATTTCTAGTATGGGTTAATATAGATAAGCTGTGTGTTCCTAAAGGTGAGAAATTGCAGCTGATTTTAGAGACTCACACCTCCAAGGTTGCAGGGCACTTTGGTGTAGGGAAGATTGTGGCCAACTTGTAGAGGTATGAGTATTAGCTCAAGATGGAAGGGCATGTAGCTAGGTTCATAAGGGGATGCATGCTTTGTTTTACCAACAATCCTATCAACAAGAAACGGGGTCTATGTCATCCATTTCATGTACCTACTCGTCCTTGGGAAATTATTTTTAAGGACATTGTGGGAGTTTTACCAACAACTAGGAAGGAACATGAATACCTATTTGTGGTAGTTGACAGGCTCAACAAGATGTGTAATCTGATGACATGTAAAAAGACCACCAGTGAGAAAGAAGCAACAAAATTTTTCTTTAGACAGGTCTAGGTGCACTTTTGGATACCAAGGAGCATCGTTTCAGATAGGGATATGAGATTTCTCAGTGCATTATGGACTACATTGTGGGAGAATATGGAAACAAAGTTGAAGAGATCTATAACATTCCATCCACAAATAGATGGGAAGATAGAAGTAGTCAACATGAATTTGGTGCAACTTCTAATGGGATACAAACAGAAGCATATAAATACCTGGGATGAAAAATTGGTATATATATAGCATTCCTACGACAAAGCAGTCCATACTTCTATAGGAAGTCCCCATTTGAAACTTGTTTTGGATATTTGTTCCTTCACCTTTGGGTATTGCATATGGGAAACAAGGAGGAGTGCGGGAATATCTTACAAGATACACCTTGAGGGCTTAAACATTTGTATAAAATAACAGGCATGTCCATCTACATGTATAATAGATACTACAAAATTCATCATAAAAGTATAAGGCCAAGCATGATCACCATAGAACAAACAAATTTTTCAGGGTGGGAGATAGAGTATGGCTACGGGTGAACAATGAGAGGTTACAGGGGCCTAGTAATAAAATCAAGGCTCTAAGGTATGATCCCTTTGAGATGTTGAAAAGGTTGGTAATAAAGTCTATCAACTCATTTTACCACCACATATGCACATTTACTTAGTTGTGAATGTAGAGAATTCCAAACTCGATGAGCCTTCCATGCTAGATTACGAAGGAGAACATGTCCTACCTTTTGTTGAGGATTTGGAACTATATGCTTAGGAAGAGTTGACAAAAGATAAAATTTTGTAGAAGAGGTCCAAAACTATAAGACATGGGTAGCATGACCTTTGGAATATTGGGTTCAAATGACAACTTCCAGGCAAAGCTAAATGGTACACTAGAGAGAAGGTGGAGGAAAAATTTCCTCGCCTCATTTAGCAGAAGATTTTGGGGACAAAAATCCTCCAAAAATGGGGAGGTGTGATCTATATTGGATAATTTTATTATTTTTCATCCATGTCAATGTATTCAGAGTGGAAAAAGTGGAGGAATAAGCTCAAGGGACCATTTTTACTAGTGAGACCCAATTTGGAAAAATGGGGTGTAAAAACTTTTGGGAGGATTTTGAGGCATAAAACCACATTTTTTGGGGTAAAAAAATCTTTCTTTAGTTTGTAACTTTTTAATTCTATTCTACACACATAAATCTTTCTAACAATGCAAGAAGTGCGTCAATTGAAGTCCGTATGTAAAAGTTATGCCACTCAAAAGTTGACCTTCTTATTTTCACTACTATCTTTTAGGAGGATGCACATAAACCCCAATTATTCATGGAAAAGGGTCTATCCATGTCATTATGATTTAAAATACCCTAGAAGAGTCTAATTTTTTATTTTTATAAAGAGTTGAGGTAGTCAAAGCTAACCACTAGTGCGTTATCAGGTTGTGTTATAACCGAGCCACTAGGAGGGAAAGGGATTCCATTCTTTCAAGTGAATTTTTTCCATAGTTGAGAAAAAATATCCAAGAAGGATAGGAGGTAGAGCACACATATATGCTTTTTCCACTTTAGCATCCCATGGGCCACATTCCATACCTCTTTGTAATTGTAACCATATTTCTAGACAAAGAAAGATAACAGAGCGACCTCACCTTTTAGTTGGGTTTTCTCCCGAAAGGGTTTCCAAGTGCATACCTTGTGTCTTATGTGTGTCTGAGACAAATTTTATTTATTTATTTTTATCTATTTTCTGCATAATTTACATTAACATGTATGCACTACTCACTGTAAAATCTACGAATCTAGAAATTTAATAAAATTGTGATAGTGTAGAATTTCATATTTTAAATATAATATTATCAGATTTGTTGTGATGAACTGTCCAATGGAATATCCACGATAGTTTACAGATCATTTTAAAATTACACACTTCTCCTATATGAGGAAATTTATGGTTCTTGAAAAATTACCTCATGATTAAGAAGGATTTTTTTAATAAGGTCTTCAAAAATAATGTTCAAAAGTTTGTGATTAAATGTGTAATTTTTCGATAGAATAAGGTATAGGAAATAAATATTGTAGGTATCTTACAACCATAAGTTATACCAAGTCAACCATAATATACCTTTATACTTTTATGTAAACTTGAAGCTAAGCACATGTTGTAACATGTATTATGTTCAAATAAAGCTAAGCACATCCTGCAACGTGTATCATGTGTAAATGAATGTTAGAGGTAATTGAAAATCTTCCTTATCCATGGGAGGGAGTGGGAATCAACATGCATTGCATAGTTCCTCCATGTGATCATGATCTCATTCTATAAATTTGTATCAAATTCTCCATAGGTGCTTGAATGATTTTTTAAAGTGTGTGTAAATATTCAAGTTTTCTCTCATTCATTTTGGTTGTGAATGTCATATACAACAAAATACCATGTGATAGAATGAATTTGAATTGGAATTTTCAAACCTCACACTTCTTCCCTTATAACAAACTTGCATTCCTCAAGAGAGTTGAAACTCTTGTATCACCCTATGATGTGTCATGAAAACTGGAATTTTAATGAAATAATGAGTTGTTGTCACACGCAAAAGATTATAAACAACCCTCCTTGTAAAATTTATATGTGAATCATAAAATAATGTGGAAGGTGATTTATTAGCCTTAACTTGTTTTTCTAGAGGGACCATTCATTCTCAATAACAAGCCAATACATAAAAAATCATCATATCACTTATAGAAATTGAACCTGGTGGAGAGAATCTCAATCGTTCCTCCCTATCCAATTAATCTTCCTAATCATTTTACATAGTTTTCTTTCTTCGTAGAAATTACAATTGAATCTAGTATAAGAAACCCCTTCATAAAAAATCATCATATCATTAAATTCTCCTTGGATTATTTGTCTAATATTTTTTATTAAAAAAATTAATTTATTTATTTTGTTTAATATATTTTGTTATAAAATTTAATTTTTTTATTAAAGCATTTAAATTTAGTTTTTATTATATACAAATATAAAGAATTTTGTTTTCATACAATGAAGGTGTTATGGAATTTTGTGAGGGAAAACCAATCTTATAGAGTTAATGATAAATTTTTAAGTGCTTAAATTTGTAAAATTTTAAAAAAAGAAAAAAAATGTTTAAAAAATCACGAAATATCATATTTTCAATTTTTTTATAGAAAATAAACTTTAAATTTTTAAGACATTTTATTAAAAAAATAGCAAATTTGTAATTTATGGGGTATAGAGTACTAGGTCACATAGTGTTATGTTAAGGTACAGTATGGTGAAAAGGTTATTGTTTACTTTGTGGGCACAAATTTAGCCATGAGAAGTTGGGCACAAATCTAGTCATGAGTGTCAGTTGGTGTGACCTAAACAACCTCTGGATAATTTTGATGACTTCAATACCCTTAATCGTGATTTTTCATTTAATCCAAAAATTATCTATATGAAAAAATAAATTTGAAAAAATTAATATATAAAACAAGAACCGAGAATAGTTATTATATTACAAGAGACTAAGCTAAAGCTCAGTGTAGATACATGGTTTATATAAGCAAGTTGAAACCAGTGGACATGGTCAGAATGGAGTATGTATCAACAACCATATTCAAAATTATGATACTTGAAGATTTTGAACAAAATCCTACAATATCTACAATATTCCACTTGTACATAGCCAATATTGACCTAACAATTTTTTATTTTTTTAAAACATGGATGAGTATCTATATTTTATTAAATATGTGTCTGGTCACAAAAATTACTCAAGTAATATATTATATTTTTTTCATCTTTCATCTTATCCCTTTGTTTGATTTTAACCACTAACACTTCTGAGGGACTACATATTTTCTCAAAATTCATTACATTCATGTAGGGATATATCCTACAATAACTCCCTAATAAAAGACAAAATTTAAAACAATGCACACATTAGTTGAGATTATAGTTTCCTCCTCTAATAGCCAATTGAGGTCTAGAAATTTTCCCACTTCTTGCCAGCTTGCAACACCGGATTCACTGAGGTTGATATTTATAATATGAACTTGTTCCTGTAAAGCAAAAATATAGTTATGTAGTCCCTCCATCTCATCCATCTTCCTGGTAAACTTTCCTTTTGAACCTCCTATAGCACATTGAAATTTGTCTCCATTTTCTCTTTTAATTTCATATTCATCACTCGCATATCAAGTTGTATTGCTTCTGTTTTCTCCAATATCTAATTGAATCTTTCATTACATTTACAACAGGTGTACCTTTATCAGCTACTGGTCTATAATCCAGTCACTCTAGGAAGGGGTGCTATAATCCTTTGTTTCCCATAGTATCCCCCCTTCTAGGAGCTAGGTCAACTGACTATTGGGTATACACACTGTCATGTTTCCCTTTGAGTCACAACAAATGTAATTACCTATCTCCCAATTCTATATATTTTTCTCAAGGGGCTGATCCCAGTGACATAGAGCATCACCTCCTCCCCTAATCTCCAGTTTTTGTTCTTTTTCCACTCAATTGTGTGGTCTCTCCTTGATTTATTTCCTGTGCTTATGCATAATTCAAAAACTGTAGTGCTCCAACTCAATTTTTTTACAAGACCATTAAACTAACATGCTCCCAAATTTCACATAAAGGCACCAAACAAGGCCAATCATCAGTCATTATTGGCTACCCATAGGTAGTTGTTTTCTAATTCCAACTCGAATATTTTTTACCATGTCGTCAATCCTTCCTCATCAAAACACTTCCCAAAATGACCCTTTAAGGGTTGAATGTAGATAGACACCATTTAGTTGCAAAGAAACTAGAGGCCTCATACTCTTCACCCACCCACCCAATCCAAGAACCAAAATTATACCTGCAATTTATCCAAAGCCCAAGAAGAAGGAAAAAACTAACTGGTAATCTAATTATCACAGTTGAGGAAAATGGAACACTAGGTTGGCTTTCGGGTTAGCTACATGGAACCTACCAAATTCCCTTACAGTATCCTCGGCTTTTAATTCCCAATTTACATCTTGAATTGGTAAACCATGTTGTTCTTCTATGTGGCTTCAACGTCATTTCATATTTCAGTCTCCATATACCACATGAGTCTGGTGTAATAGTAGCATAACTCTTCATAAGTTCCTTTCCAAAAATGTGATCATCAATATGTGCAAATATCATGTGGTATATTTGTATTATGTCCTTTCAGTAATGTCTCCTCTTTGAAAAAGGTTTGAGGTTCTACAGTTTGCATGCATCAAACATAATTGGGGTGCCACGACACCCCCATTCTATGTCATGGTTCCTCCCTTGAACAATGCTTGAGTCATTCGAATTAGGGATGGTTCCTTCCTTAAAAAATTGCTTGATTCACACAATTATCGTGTTCTTCATTTTGACGTCTTCGTATATGAAAGTACTTTTTTTGTGGAATGTCCTCCAAGATCCTCCTTATTCGCTTCAATAATTTCTCCAAATGCTTGTCACTGGGTGAGGTTCCTTTGCACAAGTATTGGATGAAGATAAATTAGTCCCCTAAGATTTTAATGTTTGATACTTGTGTGATTTTGGCCAATATCACACCTTGTAACAATCCATGCATTTTTCATTGATTATTTCTCATTTGTACTAGTCTCCATGCATACCACTTAACTAGATTTCCTTCAGGGATATATAAGACCCCTCCCCCTACTGCCACCCCCTTAACAAAAACCAAATTTATAAAGCATCAAAATGTTACATTAAATTATGAGGAAATAGTATTTTTCTTTGATTTATGTGTCTTCTAATTAACCATTAAGGAAGGGGGACATAACCATTTTTCCCCTAACGACAAATTTCAACTTGATTTAGCCTTGACCCCAAATTAGCCTTGTGATTAGCCTTGGAGTTGTTTAATATGAGAAAATGGATACATTTATTCTTGGGGATAGACTGATACAACTGATAAATCTACTTGAAAATATGACTTAACTTTGTATCTGAGGGGAGAGGTCATGAATATAAATGGTGAATTATATTCAAGGAATCACCAAAAAAATCACCTCTTGAATTCCCAGATTCACTATTTTCCTAGACTTTGATATAAATCATAGGCTTCAACATCGTTGTTGGAAGTGTGACCTAAATCCCAATCATACCAATTTTATTCTTGATTCTCAGAGCATAAAATTACCCCCCACCCCACTCCCCCTAAAAAATCTTAAAAATATTAATAAAATTATTGTTATAAATTTTATTTCAATATTTAATAATTATTACACTAAAGGTGTTCTCTCTGGGGGTTGGGTTGGGCAAACACTGTTTAGCCCAGCCAATCCTAGTGCTCCATTTTCGTCCGCCTTCGTCCAAATGAAAATTAACACGTGGAACTTGTAGGACGACGTTATGGAATTCATCAAGAAGTGCGCCTCACCATCCTCGCTTATGTCCTCGTTTCCTTCATACGAATTTTCCATTGCCCATGTATTCTTTTTAACTATGAATTTATCTCAAGGGGAAGAACTAATTGTTCATGATTGCATGGAGCGATTGCCTGATCCTAATAACCTTTAGTGCCTGATAATCATGCTTATTTTTCTTGAATTGGTCGAGGAGGAGGATTATCAAAATACCACTTTCACCCTCAATGGATTCAATGGATGTCACTTGATCTTAGAGTTCGAGGCTTTAATTATTCACTCAAAATCCATGCTCACACTCACAAATCACTCACATTTAATTTTAGGTCATGCGTTGTATTCAAATCTAGTGTAGATGAAAATAAATGAGATGATTTCCTCCTTCAATACTATGTTCATTTCCTCCTTCATCGACGCAGGAGGGAATAGAATATCCTTCATCATGACACCTAATACATCTCCCATGGGTGCTTTTTCGGTTGAGTATATGTGTTTGCTTAACCTCACAAAAAACGGGTAGGGATATAATCACTTATTTGCAGTGGAGTTTGATAGAAGCATAGATGTGGAATTCAATGATCTCAACAACAACCACATGGACATGGACGTCAACAACCTCGTTATAGTCCATGTCGAGACTTCCAAGTATTGGAATGGGGAGGATAATTTTCATGTATTGAGCCTCAAGAGAAGGCGAAACATACAATCATAGATCGATTATGACCATCTTCAAAGCCCCCTCAATGTTACCGTCACAGTGGTCATCACATAGGCCATTGATATCTAGGAAAATTGATTTGTGCATCATTCTGCAAGAGAATATGTTCATTGTTTTTTTCTTCCATGGGGAACTTTTCTGAATACCATTACATACTGGCATGGAGCTTCATCGTTGAAGGCATGGAGCCATTGCTCTTTTTCTTGCTTCTTCCTTCATTTTCTCACTTGTATTCCAATTGTCCATGACGAGGATTCATAACCAGTGTTACCATGGTTGCTCTTATTCTCTTCTCATTGATCGTTGTGAGTGTGTTTCTCAGAAGAGCGAAGGACAAGGAAATGATGGAAGAATGGGAGAAAGAGTTTTTTCCCCATAGATTTACTCACAAGGAGTTAAGCATCGTGATGTGCGGATTCACATAAGATAATGTTTTAGGGAAAGAGGGGTTTTGGCAAGGTTTACAAGGGAATTCTCCCTAGCAATGACCACAAGTTCATATTGAATTGCATAACGAAGGATTTTACAGAAGGAATGAAGGGGTTCGCCACAGAGATCTTGAGCATAGGGAACCTAAAACACCAAAACCTAATTCGTCTTTGTGATTGGTGCCAAAAGGCAAAAGAATTTATTCAATTTTTATGACTATGTCCTTTTTCTAGTATTAAATTTATGAATAATCCACAAATATTACATTCTACTTAAGCAAGATTCTTCATAAATTTGATGCATTATCATTTCCTTGCATTGATGTTCTTTGCCTTATTTAAGTAAGAACTAATTGATCATGTTGAATTTCTATATGTTGACTTGTATGAAGTGATCTTTTTGAACTTTATTCAAATATAGTCAGATTTATGATTATGTGCAAGTTTAAAACATAATTCTTCCTATCAAGTATAGGGGGCAGAAATTTGGAATAATGAATTTCTTCATGAATATAGGCTTAAATTCTAAATTTGGGGTGGATCCTTTTTTGTGATGTGGTTCTTTGGTCTATGTTTGGATTGTCTGTTGGATTGTTGATTAATTTCATATTAGTTATACTCTTGGATTCTATGGGTTTGCAATTTAATACTATGGATTTTTTCGAGGTAGTGAAGCTACTCTTTTGATTCCCATATTCTATTTTTCTCCCTAAAATATTTTTGTAGTGTTTTAATTTTTCTTAGAGTAATAAGTATGTTCTAATGATTCAAATTGCCTATTCCTAGTGTTAGAATGACTTTAACCATTGTCCCTAGATATTCCCCTACATTTTTCTACCTTATAAGCTTGTAGCTTGCCATTGATGGACTTTTATCATTTATTTAACTATCTGTTGTTTTGTACCTTCTCTAGTTTTCATGTCTTTTTTATCGAGGAAAAAGACTCGTAATTTCATTCATATAGTATGAAGTCACATGTCTTTAAAATTGGTTTATTGAAAATTATTATATCAAATTGTTGTTTTTGCTCTTGTGCTTCTTTTCTCTTATTGACATTTATAGTTTGCTTTATTGAAAAACAAGTGAAATTATATGGCTAAAAGTTGTCACTTAATTTGCAGATTATTCTAAAAATTTGTAGTTTTTAAATTTCTATGGTAGGTATTTTAAGTCACTATATTCAATGATTGGAGAAACCATATGGCTAACAATAGTTATTCATTTCATATTTTTTTAAGAAATGGGGATTCACGAGGGTTTGGATTTTTATCACTCGAGAAACATGAGGATGTAGATGAAGTAATAAGAGCTTGTAATGTCCCAATTTTTGCAGCTAAATGGGGACATTGCATTTTAATTTCAGTTTTCTTTGTTCATGAATAAAAGTATGTGAAGGAGGTTTATTAAACTCCTAATTTGAGAATAAATACATGCCCAATGTGAAAGGGGACAAATCTGGGCTATTATATTAAACACCCCTAAGTGTGAAAAGGGGAAATTCATTTGCATGGGTCAACTTGGCCCCACCTACAGCGCAGTTTCGAGGGAAGCTTATCCCTCAAGCACAACGTACTTCTAGAAGAGGATCACATGTGTGAAAGGGGATAAGTTGAAAAAGATGGTTTAGGGTTTTGGCAAGCCCTCATGTTATAAATAGAAGGAGAGACAGCAAGTAAAGGTTGTTGAAGAATTTTGAGAAGTTGCTACAGCAACTCTAGTCTCTTGGTTGTTTAGCCTAAGGGAAGAGGATTCCCTGTTTAGGAATCCTCTCTCCTTCCATGGAGTAGCTCTTTGGAGGGGATTGTGATGCATCTCTCCACCATCCGTTATTATAGCCAAGCTTCATTTCTATAGTAGCACTGGTCTTGTTGAGGGTTTTGCAGCTGCTTGTGAATTGTAGCAAGTGGGGGAACTAGATCTACAAAATCTAGTTGTTTAGAGGAGATTTCTCTCAGGGAGGGTGTCTTGTGACCACCCGGAAGAGGATCTCACTCTCATTTTGATTTCAGATTTGTAATCTTATCTACTGTAACATTTCAGTTAAGCTACTGCGCTGTCTCCTTAAGGAACTGTGTTATTTCTATGTACATGTTTCACTGCTACTTAGATTTCTCATTGTACTTGCTTCCTAGTGATTGAGGCTTGCCTCTCCCTTGAATATTTGTAAAGTAGTTTGATGAGCTACTCACATTCAAATCTAAAATATAATGTAATGAAAGCCAATTTCATAAATCTCTGAAGTTTCTGCAGTTCAGTGTATTAAAAGCTAGATCTACATCTTCTTGTGCAATATTTTGATAAAGCCCCAAGGGGATCTTGTTAAGAAGGCTGAGTAGTTTCCAGATTTGGTATGGATCTGATGTTTCAGCTATTTATCGGTTGTATATCTGATATTTAACCTACAGCAGTTGAAGCTCCTCATACAAAATGCTGTCAAGTCTTTATGCAGCTTTTCCATGTGTTTCTGCTATAATTTTTGAAGGATTCTTGCTCTTGCTTCTTGTAAACTTAATGCTTCTACAAGGGAACTTCATTATGGATCTGATTTATTGCTGCCATGCTGTAATATGGGTCTAATGACTCATTTCCAGTGACTTCCGGCAGAAACTGCGCAATTCCAGAAGGAGGGGTTTCTCTATTAACCAGTTCTCTCCTTTAGCTGATTTTCAGCTAGTGTTGTCTATGGGAGATCTGTTTAAGCCCTCTAAACTCATTTCTTTTTTCCGAAACTCCGCATGGAGGTCCCACACATCCTAAACTAAGGGAACCCAGCCCTGGTCTGCATTATTTTAACACTGGCTTGCTTATACAGCGTCCTCCTTGAGCCTATTGCAGATTTTCCTGAGAGTGGAATTTCTCGCTTCTCACTTATTTAGTTTTTGCTTCTCTTTGGATCCATTATTTAGATCTGTAGATCTAAAGTTCTCAAGGGTAGCAAACTCTAAGAGGAGTTTATCATTCCCACACTTTCTGTGTTTCATCAGTCTTCTATAGACAGATTCTAGAATGGGCCAGGAAGCCTCTAGTTTTCATCCTCTCCTTGGAGGTGATATAACCAGTAAATGCCCTACTAGTCTATCTCTGGTTTAGAAGTTGCTGGTGTGTTTTCCATGCTGCTGTGATTCCATAGAATAATATCTCAAGATATGCCCTCCTGAGCCTATTTTCTCCATTTGGGACATTACAGAGCTTGTTGTGGTGAAATCAAAACACCCTCATTTTTTTCATTTATTATCTTTATAATAATAATGGGGGCCCTTTTCGTAAAATTTGACTAAATCGCCTTTTAATATTTTCATTTGGTTAAGTCTCCGAAAATTTTGTGAGAGTTTCATTTTCTTCATATTTCATTTACGATTACTTCATTTCAGTTAATTTCTTGCTGGTTTTTCATTGGTTCTCGTTTCATCTCATTTGGATGTAGGATTTGCAAATGGTGCTTATCCGAAGTTCGATGATTTTTACCACCTTGGCTAAAAAATGTACATTATTTTAATTTTTGTAAATTAATTAGTTATTCATTGTAAATAATGATTTTTATTAATTATTATTAATTATTATTTTATTTGCTAATAATCCTATAAAATCACCGCAACGAAGAATGTAAAACAATTAACATTATATGTTTTCGAGATTTCAGAATAAATTAAAATTCCAAAATTTATGAATCCCTGAAATCCCGAAATTATGAAGTGGATATATATTTTTCATAAAATTAGGACTTATTATAATAAAATGGTTGTATTTTGTTTAGGAGAGAAGGACCCACTCCACGCGGTCCTCCTCTCCTTCCTTTCCTCACCTCACCTCACCACACCACACCACACCACCCAGTGCCCATTTTGGAACCCTCTGTCTCATAATTTATTTTTTATTTTAAAAATCCTCCCAAAATGACCACTTTTGAAAGCCGCAGTCTAAAAAAGTAACAGAATGGCCCGGAATCCAGTAGAGATTTTGAAAAAATTTGGCAAAGATTTTATCAGAATCTTGTTTACAGTTGTTAAACTTCAGTATTTTGGGTGTCCTAAGGGTTTTTGATAGCGTTGAATCCATTTCCAATCTCAAAAATGGATTCCAAACACTGCAACTACCTTATTTTTTTTAATTTTACTGAGCTGGATTCCGGCAAAAACCTACCGTCCGGACTATTCTGTTGCCTGAAAAGACAACTCCCTTTTGAAATGTTCACCTCTCCTTCCTTTTTCTCTCAGATTACGTCATTGCATTTCGTTTGAGTGCTTTACAATTTCATTACTCTTAATTATAATCGGTCTGAAACCCTCATCCTCTAATGCCCGATATACTCATCCTTCACATTTTTGGACTTCAACACTCTTTAATATAATAACTCCCTTTTAATTCACCCTCTGAAATATGTAACTCCTGAAAAACTCCAATATACCTTGGCGTTCCCCCTCATCCCATCATGAACTCAAAAAATTTAAAGTTCGTAACTCCATTTTATTTTTTCCCCAAAATACAATCCTATGAAATCCTTATGATTCCCACTCCATACCTTATGTTTCCCATTTAACTCCCATGTAAAGCCTTCCTCCCCATGTATAATTTCGGGACTCTTTAAAGAGCTCCCAAAAAGCCACTCATTTATATTTTTGAATATTTTATTAATATTTCTTTTAATTAATAATTTATTTTTTAATTAATAATTTATTTTTTAATTAATTTATAATTTAGTTTTTAATTAATATATAATATAATTAATTCAATTAATTTGTACATTAATAATTTAGATATAGTTAACTAATTTAATAATTGTAATTAACTAATAATTAATTAACTTTAATTATACAATTAATTAAGATTAAGATTTTTAATTAAAATTTCTTAATTTTAGTCTAGGGAGACATTTTTCCAAAATTCTAATAATTTTAAAATTTCATCTTTGGAGAGGCATCTCTCAAAATTTGAAAGAAGTTCTAGATCGTTGAAAATTTAGAATATTAATCATTTAATGATCCAAAAATTCATGAGAAGACATGGTGACGAATTTGCAACAACAATTAGTTTTTCAAATTTTATTTGAGAAATTTTCATTGGCTTGAGAAAACTGTCATCGCTAATTCATTCTCTAGTGTTGATTAAAAGGCTAATCATATCCATTATAAATAATCACATTTTAGAATTTCTTTGGATTATATTTATTTTAATTTAGAAATTTCATGAAAGTTGTTTTTTTCCATATTTTCTAATTCTGATTTTAGTGTGCAATTTAATTTATTTTTGTTTTTGATTGGTTTGTAACAAGAGATTAGTTAGAGAAGTTCAAATACTAGACATCTTGGAGCAATGGAAAGAGACGATCAAAGAGAAAAATAAGGAATTTGCAACTCTAATTTAGGATTTGGAAACTACTCTCAACAATGCTCTATTTTGAGATTTTTTGTAATTATTAAATAGCAGTTTAGAGAATGAACAAGGGGTTCCTCTTCTCTGCAACTGAAGGCTTTGATGGCACTATTTTTAAGGGATTATAGCTCTAGGTGAGAGGAATACTTCAAATACGAGGTGTTAGGGGAACTCTCTGTAATTTTTCTTGATGAACATATGCACTTATGTAATGGACAAAAAGTTGAGTTGTAGAGAGATATAGCATTTTGGCTTTCAGAGGAAGAATTGTTTTGCACTATTATAGACAAATTTTTCTCAAGGAGTTGAAGGTGCTCATGGACTGCAAAATTGTAATTAGATCTAGTATGATTTTAATAAATTTTGATTTCAATGCATTATTGTCTAAATTGTGAGTTAATTTGTTATTGCTGAAATTTCTCTAATTGATTTTATTCTTTGATCTAAATAGTGTCTCACATTCTGATATTGAGCAGTATTTTCGTATCGATTGTTTTATGATATTGAATTTCTTCAAGAGCTATATCTCTGAGGAGCATAACAAAATTAGAAATAATACAAATTCATTGAAATAATAATGTATTGAGTAGTAACAATTTATTGTTTAAATACATTCTCGTTTTGTTTTCTCTTTCATTAATTGAATGAACTACTTTTTTAGTTAATAAAAATTGTATAATGAATTCAGTCATATAAACATTCCTCTTCCCTTGGCTAGTTAGTTCATCTTCTCTCAAATTGTGAGAAAACTATCATTTTCCTAATTCAAGATAGGATTAGTTTTTACTTACATTTTAGAGAAAATCTACATTTAGTTTTAAATTTCGTCGGCTTCTACTCCGATAAAGATATTCGAAACTCTGTCTAAGGTAAAATTTGATGGTAAGACTTCTGATTTGGATCATCTCCTTTAGTTTATTTTAAGTTGTAATAATTTCAATATTGACGAAGGTGTTATTTGCAGGATCTTCATTCTTACTTTGACAGGTAAAGAAAAATAATGGTGCTTACCTCTTCCAGTTGCCTTTGTACATAGCTGGGATGAATTTTCGAATATTTTCCTTCATGCATTTTAGGAATATGATTACGAAATTTTTTGTGATCAATTAGAAGAATAACATAGAATGAAATGTGAGACTTTGGATAATTTTTACATTAGATTTAAATTAATTTTAATGCAATTTCGATCCAAATATTTTCCTCCTCAATTTTAATTAATTGGATGGTTCAGACAATTAGTGTCTTTGTCATGTGATAATTATGAATAACCAAAAATTATATCCATTATTTATAAAGAATCA
Organism: Pinus albicaulis; assembly: GCA_034641835.2. Taxonomy (NCBI): domain Eukaryota; kingdom Viridiplantae; phylum Streptophyta; class Pinopsida; order Pinales; family Pinaceae; genus Pinus; species Pinus albicaulis. The sequence goes on along the minus strand of CM076574.1, from coordinate 253,874,822 downwards.
ATTGCTCAAAATGACAATGTTGATCCTCCACAAATTGAAATTGCAAATACTACTCATAAATCTCCATCATAAATTTTTGTTGTTTCTCAATTAAATGATGTTGATTTCAGATTTGTTCTAAATTTAAATAATGCTGATATATCTGATGAAATGGAAAATCAACAAGATGTAGAATACACTCATAGCAATCGGCAACAAGTAATTCAACAACAATTAAATCAACAACAAGAAAATAAACTAAAGAATGTCAAAAACTTACAAATTGCTATGCTTAATTTAGAATCTTCTTCTGTTGGTAATAAATCGCAAACTTCAGAGTAACCTAGAAACAATTTACAGATCAATCAAAATATGCTAAATATGATTTTTATCAAGACATTGATCAACAATTCGAATTCTGCAATGGAAAAAATGTGGACGAGTCTATTTTGCGAAATGAATGATCATATGTACATAGAGAAACCTTCAGGTATATATTTTCAACTTCTTATTTGTGCCTCTACCCTGATATTTTAAACAACAATAATATAAATCAGCAGTCCCTTTGAACACAAATTTCATCCTATAAAATAGAGGATTTGTCATTAATGATGAACTATAGAAAATTTAACTAACAATATTTTCAACTATTCTGGAAATTATTTGAATATGACATTTAATTATCTTCTTAATTCTAACTAATTTTATTCAAAGGAAAATAACACTAATGAAGTCATTTAAAATGAATAATTAAACACTGAGAATGTTGAGCCTCTTCTCTCTTCAAAAATGGTTTTAACTGATTCCCATTTTCCCAATTCCTTAAGTAAATCTATTTTTGAAGATGAAAAGAATATTAGTTTAAATATTCTAGTTATTTCTCAGTCATTCAATCATCATAATGATTTCAGTAGTTGTGGATCAGCTGGTTTGTAGTTCATCATTATTAGACCTTTTCGTTTAAATCTTGAAGATTTCGCTACTAAATGAATACAACGGTAATTTTAACTTCACCAATTTATATTGCAACGCATGTGAAAATTTTTGCTAATAAATCAAGTTGCATTTGTATTATAAAAATGAGTGTAATGACCATATAAGTTAAGTTTTTCTTCATTTCCCCATTTGGTTGTTTTTGTTTAATTTCTAGCTTTATTATGCACCTAATTCTTTAGAAATTTAGCTTTCATGAACGCATAAGACATTAATAAACTATTGAGAATCAATTCAATTTTCAACATGAACGTAATTTATTTTGTTGCATTTTGTTTATTAATCATGTTTTAGCCATTATTACCATTTAAATAATTCTTCACAAATTCAAAGTACTTGAGTGCATATTTACATTTGCTTTGTTAATGTAATTATTTGAAATATTATTCACAACGCTCTCTATTGGTGCCATGATGACGGTCCTCGACCATCTTTCAAGAATAAGGTGTTCGTCTCCTCTTCTTTTATCTTCTTCTTTTATTATCTCATCTTCTATCATTCCTAGGTCGGATCAGGAACTCCACCCACGCTCTTCTATTCATGAAAAAGACAAATTTGTCAAAGGCTCTCAGCAAGGAGCTTCTGAAAATGGAAGGAAAAATATGTCGGGGGATACGGCTTGCACCTCACATCCGTCAAAAAACCCTGATGGCCCAGACTCGGGATTCACTATGACAGATTAGGATAAGTTTCAATCAGCAAAGGCCTGTCATCCAAAAGCAGCAAAATTCCAAGAAATAATCATTCAAGAACTAGACATAGAGTTTTACAGAGAGTACATGAAGGAACATGCATTTATATGTAAGTTTATGGGAATCTAGCCCTTTGAAAGAGCTCTGAAAGGTTGGATACAAGCCAAATGGAATCCTAAAGGAGCCATAGAACTTCATCTCGGTTCGAAGGGTTTCTTCACTGTAGTTTTTGCTCTTCTGGATGATAAGGATCGCATGTTCGAAGGAGGGTTGTACTTCTTCAACGTGGCCGGACTATACATGAGATTCTGGAAGGAGAACTTCATGCCCGAAAAAGAAGAGTTCACCCATGTTCCTGTATGGATCATACTTTACTCTCTCCCTACGGACTACTGGGCACCTTCAGTGCTTCAAGCCATTGGAAATGGACTGGGAGAATACATCAAAATGCCAGAAGGCACCAGGAATGGTCACTACATCTCATATGCTCGTATATGTGCCTATATTAATGTTTCTGGCACTTTACTCGAAGCCATCATCCTGAGCTTTAAGGACGAAACATGGACCCAGGCGGTTGATTACGAGCACATTCTTTTTCGATGTCGAAAATGCCACAAGCACGATCATCTCTTCAGAGATTTCCCTCAAAATAAACCGCCCCCACAAGAGAGCCCAACAGGCGTCTGGGATGAACAGGGTTTCACCAAAGTAACACACAAAAACAAGCAAGGAAGAAGGAATAATGGAGGAAAGGAAACCCCCAGGCATGCGACACAAAATATGTATGAAATACTCTCACTAACAACAGAGGAAAAGGGACAGCCCAGTAACTGCATAGAACAGATCGAGGAACAGCACAAGGAAATGGACACACAAATGGAGAACACCAACAACCCTTCATCAATAGCCTAGGCATCACAGGAAGAAACAGAAATGGACTACACACAGGACCTCCCCACCTTAGAGGAAAAATATATAGAGGAAATTCTAATGGGGATGGATCTTCAGAAGCTTTCAAAGGAGTGGACCTCAAAAGGATTCGAGGATATACCAGAAGACCACCTCAAGCGAATAGAAGAGGCATACTCTCTACAACAGAACTTTCAAAAGCTAAGAGAGCACCAAAGCAAGGGAGGGAAAAATCAAGGCGGGGGCATCAAAGCGACTCTCAAGGAAAATAACCAGATCACCAAGGGACAACTGAAAATAAGGGGACGGAAAACGAATGGACAACACCTCCAAGAGCTGGGATTAAACCTAATCAATGCGGGCAAGGTGAAGGTTCTTTCTCTCACTCCCAAATTTTTATTATAAACTACACATCTTGGAATATTAGGGGACTCAATAGCCCTACAAAAAAAAGGATTCTTAAATCCAAAATAATCTCGGGGAAAATAGACATTCTAATGTTGCAAGAAACAAAGAGCAGCTTGTTAGAAATGTTGAACATTCAACAGGCCTGCTTCAGAAAGCAGTACAGTCACGTGGCCATCGCTGCAACGGGCACTACAGGGGGCATTGCCACTTTCTGGAAAGATTCAAGGTTTCATTTGATTGATTCCTTTGCATCTAAGCATGCCCTCACCACAATTCTCCAAATCATAGGTACCAAAGAGAAGATATGTATCACCAATGTCTATGGTCCTCATACTGTCAGAGAGCGTCTTGCCTGGCTCAACCAATTAAAAAAAATTCTCCGGCCTCTGGATTACAAGCTCCAGATCCTGGCGGGAGATTTCAACATGATCCTAAATCTGGATGAAAAATGGGGTGGTATCCGACGTCTAGATTCAGACTCTCAGGCTTTCCAAAGTATGATTGAGGACCTTAACTTCATTGATATCCCCACCAAAAATGGTATCCACTCTTGGAACAACAGAAGAGGGGGAATGCGTCAGATAGCCTCCAGACTGGATCATTTCCTTCTCTCTGAATATCTTTTCTTCTCCTCTTTGGAAATGGAGGTTGTTATTGCTCCGCAGGCGAGATCTGACCATTAGTCGATCATCCTAACCTTCCAGATCTCTGAGCGCCCAAAGAACGCGCCCTTCCGGTTTGAGGCCTTCTGGCTTTCCATCCGGAATTCCAAGACAAAATCAAATAATGGTGGACCAAATATTTTCCCCCTCAGGGGAGCAAGATGAACGGTTTCCACCAAAAACTTAAGTTCATCAAGCAAGAAATAAAAAAATGGAATCAAGAAAACTTTGGAGATATCACCACGGAAAAAAATATCATAGAGTCAAAGTTAAAATCATTACAACAAACAATCATTCAGAATGGGACTACGGAGGAAACCAAACAAATAGAAATGGAGCTCCAGAAATAATGGGAGGTTAGGGTAAATCAGGAAGAAACACTATGGCAACAGAAATCAAGAATACAATGGCTCAAGGATGGAGAAAGAAATACATTCTTCTTCCATAAATCTATGATCCAACACAGGAAACATAACAGGATCCTCAATCTCAGGAACAAACAAGGACAGATGCTTAACACTCATCAGCAAATAGAGGAAGAACTTCATCAGTATTTCACAAGCATCCTTACTGAAAGTAACCCGAACAATGAAGAGCAGATCAGGAAAATCAACAATCATATCTCGACCATCTTAACCAAAGATCACAATAAAATGTTGTTAAAAAAGATAACCATGGAGGAATTGGAAGAAGTGGTTCAATCAATGCCGAATGGAAAAGCCCCAGGGCCTGATGGATTCACCATCGATTTCTACAAAGCCTGTTGGAACACTATAAAGGACTCAGTCTATGATCTGGTGGAGGAATCTAGAATGAAAAAATTCATTTTTCCCTCTCTCAATGCAACTTTCCTGGCTCTCATTCCTAAATCTGAAAGAGCAGACTCCTCAGATCAGTTTAGGCCCATTTCTCTTTGCAATGTCATCTACAAGATTATTTCAAAAGTTCTGGCCAATCATATGAAGCCTCTCCTGCCTCTCCTAATTTCAGCAAACCAAACGAGTTATGTGGAAGGTCGGCATATCATGGATAGCATCATTCTCTCTGAGGAAATTATCCACACACTCAAAGACCAAGGCAAACCAGGAATGCTAATCCAACTGGATATGTCCAAAGCCTTTGATAATATCAATTGGAGCTATATCAGACTCATGCTTGCATCTTTTGGATTCAATAAAGAGATCATCAAGTGGATCATGGCCCTTGTTTCTGGAGCCTTCTTTTCCATCCTCCTTAACGGATCCCCCACCTCGATCATCAATCCTTCGAGAGGAATCAGGCAAGGGGATCCTCTATCTCCCTTCCTCTTTATCATTTTCGTTGAAGGACTGGGTCGAACCATTTCGGCTGCCTCCTCCAGTGGTCTCATCTACAGCCTTCAGCTCTATCCCCAACTCCCTCCTTCAACTCACCAGCAGTTTGTTGATGATATGCTCCTTATGGGTTGCCCTTCGGTTAAGGAAGCCCTGGCCTTCAAAAAATCCTGGAAGACTTCTCTCTGGCCTCGAGATTGGATTTCAATCATGCTAAATCCAAAATCTTCTTCCTCAACACCCCTGATTCCATTCAAACTCATATTGCCCGCATCCTAGGCTTCCATAAAAGCTTCTTCCCCTCTAAATATCTGGGTGTTCCCCTCACTGACAAACCTCTGGCATGCTCGAACTGGGAACCTCTTGTCTCGAAGCTCAAGAAGAAAATCTCCAATTGGACTTTCAGGGCCCTCAATCTAGCAGGTAGATTAATCCTGGTTCGTTTGGTCCTTCAAGCCATGCTTCTTTACCTCTTCTCGGCCATTGCGGCTCCTCGCTCCATTTCAAGCCAGATTAAAACAATTCAAAGGGACTTTCTTTGGAGAGGCAAAGCCATCAAAGGAAAATGGGCTCTGGTTGCCTGGGATAAAGTGTGCACTCCCATTTATGGAGGGTTTGGCCTTAGATATCCTGATCTCCTGGGTAAGGCTATGGGGGCTAAAACGTGGTGGTGTTGGCTATCTAACCCTTCCACCAATTGGGAAATGCTTTGGAAAGCCAAATATGCTCCCATAACCCCTTGGGCCTCTCTCATTAGGCTCTCAGGAAACCCTAAAGGTTCCCCCATGTGGAATAAAGCTTGGGAAAATAGAAAGTTGATTCAAGAGCACAGCTTCTGGGAGATAGGTAATGGTCAGCAGGCTCTATTTTGGGAAGATGCTTGAGAGCATAGCCCTAGACTAGACAAAGAGATTTACATTCCAGCAAAAGAATATTTGGAAGCGCAAAACAAAATAAGAGTAAAAGACTAATGGAAACCTACAGAAAGTTTTGAATGGAGGGACTGGGAGAATCTCAAAGACTCTCTTCCTATCCACCTCCATCATTCCATAAACTCTCTAGCTAAGGAGCTCATCAACCGGAAAATTCAAAAAGAATATGGTCCGGACATTCTTCGTTGGGTATCCAACCCAGCAGGGAATTTCAACATCAAAGAAGCATACAACATCCTGAAAAATCCCACCTCTATTCAAGTGGACAGTAGATGGAAAAGACTCTGGAGCAGGAAACATTGGCCGAAGATCACTCTCTTTCTTTGGCTTATCACGCATAGGAAAATTCTGACGTGGGACGATATTCAAAAGAAAGGTTTCAAAGGCCCCTCGGTTTTTATTCTATGCCTCTCTGACTCTGAATTGACCAACCACCTCCTCAACACCTGCCCTTATGCTTCCAACATTTGGTCTTGGCTCCTGTTGGTTTTCAAAACCTCTGGTCTCTCTTCTGACTCCATTCATAGAACCCTGGAAAATTGGCGCCCTGCCTTCTCTAGCCATCCTCTTATCAATCTGGCCTGGAACCTTCTCCCGAGCATCATTTGCTGGGCTCTCTGGAAAGAGCGAAATTCTCGAATTTTCAGGAACCGTTCATCCAAGGAAGAACATATTCTTAACAATATCAAGATCACTTTGAGAGAATCTGCCTCCATTGCCAAACTCCCGGATTCCCCTCACCCTCCATCCAAAGCTGATTGCATAATCCTTTCTCTCCTTAATCTTCCCACCCCCCTCATTGTTTCCGCTCCCCGATCCAACTCTATCAATCCCGATCCCCTGAATTTTTGGCACCCTCCTGACCAACCTTTTTTCAAGCTCAATTATGACGGGGCGTCTAAAAACAACCCGAGCAGGGTTAGATTTGGCGGTGTTTTTCGCAATTCTCAGGGTTCCATCCTATGGATATACTATGTAAATTTGGGGCATACTACGAACAATGTGGCTGAGCTCCAAGCGATGGCTAAGGGTCTGGTCATTTCCAAGAAGAAAAACTATTGGCGCCTTCAGGTCAAAGGAGACTCAAATATCGCTACCCAAGCATGCAGGAAATTACAACAGGGTCGAAGTGTGGCCAGGGTCTCAGACAGTTGGCACCTCAACCGAATTCTCCATCGCATCAATGACAGCATCATGGAAGTGAGGGGGCTATCGTTTCATGCTGTAAGAAGAAAGGCCAATAGTCTGGCCGACTACATAGCCAACCAGGGGGTAACCACCCAGGCACGACTCGTCTCCCACGGGTGGAGTGCAATCGAATCATCCGAAATTAAGAAGGAATGTCTCATTATCAATACCAATGACCTGCACAAGGCAGGATTCATGTTGTAGCCGCCCGATCCTCAAAATCATCATGACACTGTACTCATTTAGCGTTCTGTTGATTGCTTCGGGAGATGGCATGTCCTTGATCAGATCACCATGGCACGCTCCCATGCTTAGTCTTTATTCCTCGCATGACACCATTAAAAATCTATGTGTGCATCATAATTGTTCTCCTGTGGCCAGCCAAACTGAGCATGAGCCCTTAAATTCTCTTCACCCGGCTTCTTTTCCTCACTTCACTCTCTGGTTCAACTCCCCTTTCGCTAAGTTTAGTTGCACACTTTCGACCCTCTGCACCCCTGCCTTGTTCTCCCTCTAGCCTTCTGCACCCCTGCCTTGTTCTCTCCTGCTGGCCCTCCTCCTTTCGTGGTTTCAATCTCCTACCATGGCCCCCTGTCGTAGGCATCTTCCACCTCCCATCAGGCACAGCCGCACTACCCAGTGGGAGAACCCTTCCCGTCACCTTGTCACCAGGGCGGAAACTCAGGCTCGTAATGTTGCTCGTTTTTACAAGGACAACACCCCAGCACCTGTAAGGGAGATTATGGATGACTTGGAAACTGAAGTGGCGGCTCATCGTCGAGCCACCCCAACTGAGACTATGGACCATGAATTCCAGTGGATTCCGGACCCGAGTTTAACGAGAAGCAAGGAAAACCTCTACACGCGCGCCATAGACCTTCACTGGCACACAAAAACTCTCCTTTCTATGGCACTCCAAGAGCAGAGCAGAGTCAACAGGCAGATGGATAAGAAGATTCAGGCCTTGTCGAACAAATTCGAAACATATGTAAAGACGGTTCATCATCTAAGATTTGTTAACAGTTCTTCACCACATTACGAGCTGCTGAAGAGAAAATATGGGCTTCATCAGAAAGCCGATGATCTTAATCTCAGGGTTAAAGTCGAGGCCCCTTCAAAGGGCTCTCCTCTAGGTGTTGGGCCTTCTCACCGCCCTCACTTTGACCTTGAGGAAGGTACTCCTGATCGGCCGATCAATATCGATTATTTCTTCAGCAACGAAGACCCGGTGCCGCCCCCCTCGGGCCTTTAATTCTATGTTTCTCTCTTGTTTATGCCTATTTCTCAGGGTTTTTGCTCTACTAAGCCTGCGAGCTCTTTATCTTCATTTTTCTCTTTGTTTCCGATCTCCCTACTCAGTTTCCCTTCCCCTGTTTCAAGATCCCTGAGAATGGGATTGATCTTGCCCTCTTTCTAGAGCTGCGGTTGTTAGCTAAGGTGGCTCTTTTTGTAATATATGTTTTATGATTAATGTGAATAGCTCCGCATAATTTACAAAAAAAAAAAAAAAAAACTTTTGGAAATATTCTAAATTATAGCTACTTAATTGATTCAATTACAGAGAAGATTTATTTTCATGCCCCTCTTTTTGCACATGATATACATGCATCAGTATTTGGAGATCCGTCATTTGAAGATGCTATGTTTTATACTTTGGGTTGTTTTTAATCATTAAGAGAAATACATGTTGATTTTTATGATCTTGTAGGCATATGGTTGGAAGAATTTCAAGGTATGAAGTTTATAAATAAATTTATTTTTCCAAATTTTGATGTAAGTACTAGGTTGAGTTTTCCTTTTAATAATTTAGCTATAGTTTTATTTTTGTTGATTTTTGAATTTTTCATTAGTGCAGAAATAAAACTAAGAGAGTGGCTTCACTAGAAGTATGAGTATAGTCAGTCATATGCTTTCTCAGTCAGTTGGATTAGGAATATAATTAGTTTAGTTATATTTCTATTTCCTTTTATTTATTTATTTCAATATTGTTGATTTCTAATAAACAAGTAATTAAGTCCAAGACTTTACTTTAATAATCACTTGATGTTTGGCAAAGAGTGGTTCAAAGCATATTTACCATCTTGAATTTTTAGATCATTTTCATGCTTATGGTGCACTTGTTTATCTTGATCCTTTATAGCTAGGAACTTTTGAAATAATAATTTCTCAAACATGGCTAAGTGATCTCATCCATCACTCTTGACCTTCATTGTGAAGTGGATATAAATAAATGACTCATTACTTAGTATTTAATTTAGATTGAATAATGAGATTATTTTGAACATATGTAAAATCGAAGATAATACACGGGAGAATGTCGAGATCTATAAAGTAAACTTACAATCAGACTCTTCCAAGAATGCATAGACATGTTCTTCGTCATCTGTTGTTAATTTATTTTTTTCATACTTTCCTACTTATTTATGTTTTGCTTCTTTTGCAGGTGTTAATTGGATTGATCTAGAGGCTTTATTAGCTTTATAATAAAAAGAGCAATCAACCCTTTCCAAACCATTAACATATTCATCGAAAAATTTACTTTTGCATCACAACTTTGGTATTTTGTATTTGTGCTTCTGTTCGTATTTATTTTATTTGCAAATTTGTGATATTAGACAAGAATTATATTCCACTTTTTTTTTTAATGTAGCTGAAATGAAAGGCTTGGATTCTTCTTGTTTAGCTTTGTCATAGGCCTATAGCTTCCTACATTTGAAATAATTAATCAAAGATCTTATAAGCAAAGGAAAATCGTAAAATCCTACAACAAGTTATAAAATGATCGTATCCATGATTTTATCTCTGTCCATTCTGAATCTTACTTTTTCCAAGTTGAATTGAACCTCTACACTACACTTATTAATTTTGCATCATCTTTAGTCACATGCTTTTTTTCTGAATTGACTTAGAGCATTTATCTTGTAAATATTAGGAATCTCAATCTTCTTCTTTTTGTTTCATTTTTAAGAGGATAACCTTTTCAAGATCCTTTCTTCGTGACTTCAAACTTGTAGATTTCTTAGACTCTCGGATCTGTATTATATCAGAGTTTTTTTTTATAAAATATTACAAAATCATTTATCTCCGATATTTGAATTCCTGATGTATTGAAAATGTAATATTCCCATGTGATACATTAAATGCCTTCACTATCGTACATTTTTTATATCGTAAGTTTTAATATGAAGTCACAAAATGTTTTTATCTTGTGGTATTGTTTCTTCATGCTTTCCCAATATATCAGAACTTCCAATATCATATGTGAAATTAAATAAGACCTCAGAAATAATACTCTTGAGATTATCATAACCATTCCATATCAGACCCTTTTGATAAAATTCTTTGAAATGAAAATTATGAAATCGCAACACCCATTATTCTTTTATGTATAAAGTATTATGTTTTCAGGTGATTTCATTTCGTAACTACACATTTCAGAAATGTTATTCTTTAATCCTTCTAAAAATAAACTTTCCAGAAAACTCTCTATATTTCATATATTTTATATCAGAGATATTAATTTTGGGACTCTTATTATTAGATCCTTTAGTATTTGAGAGCTTCTCATTTCAGACAATCACGATATCGTAATTACAATTCGAATTTTTCTCCAATATTCTATGCCCTAAATTCTATGTGGCATGCTTCACATGGTTTCTCGTGGTTTCACTTAATATATTTAAATGTGATTTTACAGGTCTCGAAGGAATTAACGATTCACATTTAATTTGATTTGATTATCTAGGAACCTCAGAATCATGAAAGATTTTTACAAACCCCATTTTTAGTATTTTCGAGAACCCGACCTCCAAGTGACGTCATTTCGCCTAATTCATATTTACAGGATTTCAACTCGACTTATTTATTTTCGCCTGGATTTTTTCTTGCTTGGCTAATGTGAATGATAATTTTTTTATCGCTTCATACTATCTACCGAATCTAACTACGAAATTCTCATTTCAAAGCATTCTACACGACAAATTGGTAAGCAAAAAAGAGACATACAGAGGTAATGGGTCATTGGTCAATTTTAATTTCTGATGCTAGTTTATTGATATATCGCTGCACTTCAACGATATTCATCAATTTGAGTCACGCACATACTTACAAACCATTATTACATTTTTTGTGACTTCAAATTGATTTCTTGAGATTGTATGAATATTTTGGGGCTGATATAAAAAGAAGTGACAAAAAGAGAATAATTATTGCTGCAATTAAATGAAAATCACATCTTTATTTTCATTTTCGATGAACTTTATTTTATTTTGATTCATTGAACATGAATCATTGTTTTCTTTTATTTTACTACTTTCTTTAGTTTAAGATTTAATAAGTGATGATTTTGGGCTAATTAAAATTTAAAAGAGAACAACTTCTTCATGCTTTTAATTCCAATTAAAAGAAAATGTTATCTTTTGTTGGAAAAAATCGACATCTTCCACGTAAAATTTTAATAATATTTTTCAAATGGTAAGTCTCATATGCCCATTTTAATCCTTCTCCTTTTAGTTACATTTTGTATAAGTTTTATTTTAGTTTTTCTGATATAAACCTATGTTTTGCAGGTCTTCATGAATTTTTTCACACCTCTATGAGCTCAGATTTTGAACTCTTTCTCTTATTGTTTTCTTTCGATTTTTGGAAGAGCAGTTACAATTTTCATCCAAACACATAAATTGGAGAGTCCTTGAACCTTCAATTTGTTTCACAAGCAATTCTTTTTTTAGAAAATTATTCAAATTCTTTTATGCAAGATTTTTTCTAAAACAATTAAATTAAAAAAATATAGAAACTTCTCTGTTAGGTTCATTTCACCTCATTTCTGCTATTCACTTTACGACTTGAGAGCTTAATTGATTATAACTCTGCAAGATAAAATTTATTAAAATCTCAACATAAGATGAACATACATGCTTGTCCTATTTTATTCTTCTGTTGAGACATCTTTGTAATTAGTATTGTTGAGATTGTCTTTTAATATGTGCTTTTCTCTTCTTTTTTCCCCTTCCTTATTCCGATTTTTTCGAGTTTGCTGATTTCTTTTCGTTTTAATTTGGATTTATTTTTTCTTTACTATTGGTTATGGATTTTTTTTTGGCGATACCACTAAGATCTATTTCGAAGGAATTTTTCTCACCCAATAGTTGTTGGCAAACATGGTAAATTTATTGTAGTCCTGGGGGGCAACTCAATTAGTTATCTGAGAAATGTGAAATTGTTGTAACTCGAAAGACCCAGGTTCAAATCCCCCTGTTGTGATTCGGGTTGCGGGGAGGAGGACAATTCGTAGCCCCCCGAAGCTTTGCTAGTAGTTATGTGTCAGGCAGGCTGTTGGGTTCCTCTGGGTTACAAAAAAAAACATGGGAAATTTATACTTGGTCTATTTTAATGGGTTCATTTATTTACTATCTCACCCATTTCATTAAGGTATATCATAAACTTAGCTCACAAATGTGCTTATCAAAAGGGTGAACAAAAGGAGAAGTGTGAGAAATACAAGTAAACCCGTTAGAGCTATGGACGCTAGCTAACAGCGAGACAATGCTAGTATGGCATAAAAGACAACTTCATCAGGGTACTGACCAAGCTTGGTGGCGGCGAAGTAATATAGATATCATTCATATCAATGGATATATGATTTATCAAAAAACTCTTGTGTGTACCTTCTTCTATTTCTCATACGAGGTAACGTTAAATATAAAATATTCCTCAAAATTCAAATTTATAACATTAGACTCAGTCTGCTTCGAGTACTTATTTTTTTGAACCTATATTACTTAATTCATTAATGTGGGACCCTTGAAAATTTTTTATTGTTTGACGGCTTGATGGAGTTCATCATTTTAACCTTTGGGTAAAGTGAAGTTCATTATCTTTTAGCTAGAGATAATTGGTTCTTCCCCGTGTGTCACCTTTGTTGTGGTGAAATCGCAACACCCAATTTTTTTCATTTATTATCTTGATAATAATAATGGCGACACTTTTCATAAATTTTGGCTAAATCGCTTTTTAATATTTTTCATTTGGTTAAGTGTCCGATAAATTTTCAAGATTTTCATTTTCTTCATATTTCCTTTCAGATTGCTTCTTTGTGTTTGATTTCTTATTAGATTTCCATCAATTCTCGTTTCATCTCATTTAGATGCATGGTTTGCAAATAGTGTTTATCCGAAGTTCGTTGATTTTTACCGTTTGAGCTAAAAATGTACAAATATGTATTTTTTAACTTTTGTAAATTACTTACTTATTAATTATAGATATTTATTTTTATTAATTTTTAATTAATGATTATTAATTGTTATTTTATTCGCTAACGTTCATCCAAGATTTTAGAACAATTAACATTATATGTTTTTAGGATTTCGGAAGCAAATTAAAATTCCAAAGTTTATGAATCCCAGAAATCCTGAAATTATAAAGTAGTTGTAGTTTTCATAAAGTTGTGAATTATTATAATAAAGTGGTTGTTGTTTTTTAGGAGAGAGGGACACACTTCACGTGGTCCTCCTGTTCTTACTTTCCTCACCTCACCATTGTCTTCCTATTTCGAAACCCTCTTCGTTTCAGTGATTTACAATTTTATAACTCTTATTTATAATCGGTCTGAAATCCTCATCCTCTGATGCCCGATACAGTCATCCAACCTCCCTTCACATTTTGGGACCTAAACACTCTTTAACATCATAACTCCCTTTTAATTCACCCTCCAAAATATCTAAATCCAAAAAATCTAATATACATTTTCCTTCTTCCTCGTCCCATCAAGACCTCAGAGCATTTAAAGTTCGTAACTCCATTTTATTTTTTCCCTGAAATACAATCCTCTAAAATCTTTATCTCCCACTCCACACCTTATGCCTCATATTTAACTCCCATGTAAAGCCTTCCTCCCCATGTATAATTTCTGGACTCTCTAAAAAGCTCCCAAAAATCCACTCATTCATATTTTTTAATATTTTATTAATATTTCTTTTAATTAATAAATCAATTTTAATTAATCTGTAATTTAATTAATTTATAATTAATTTAACTAATTTGTACATTTATAATTTAATCATTTTAATAATTTATATATATTTAACTAATTTTATAATTTTAATTATATAGTTAAGTAGGATTAAGATTTTTAATTAAAATTTCTTAAATTGGGTCGAGACATATTTTTTCAGAATTCTAATAATTTTAACACTTCATCTTTGGAGAGATATATATCAAGATTTGCTTAGTCGAATGAAGATCACAACAGCTCGTTGAAAAGCTAACTCTGAGGAGAATAATCTGGGAATGATTATTTTAATTTAATGATCCAAAAATTCAACATAAGACATAGTGACGAATTTGCAACAAGATTTAGTTTTTCAAATTTTATTTGAGAAATTTTCATTGGCTTGAGAAAATTGATATCACTAATTCATTCTCTAGTATTGGTTAAAAGACTAATCAGATCCATTAGAATCTATCACATCTTGGAATTTCTTTGGATTTTATTTATTTTAATTTAGCAATTATTATTATTATTATTATTTATTTATTTATTTTCATTTTTCCATATTTCCTAATTTTGATTTTAGTGTGCAATTTAATTTGTTTTTGTTTTTGATTGGTTTGTAACAAGAGCTTAGTTAGAGAAGTTCATATTTGAGACATATTGGAGCAATGGAAAGAGACCAACAAAGAGAAAAATGAGAATTTTGTAGCTCTAATTCAGGATTTGGAAACTACTCTCAACAATTTGATATTTTTTGTAATTATTAAATAGCATTTTAGAGAATGAATAAGGGGTTCCTCTTCTCTGCAACTAAAGGCTCTGATGGTACTTTTGTTTAAGGGATTATAGTTGTAGGTGAGAGGAACACTTGAGATCTGAGGTGTTAGGGGAAATCTTTGTAATTTTTCTTGTTGAACATATGCGCTTTTGTAATGGACTGAAAGTTGAGTTGTAAAGAGATATAACATTTTGGCTTTGAGAGGAAGAATTTTTCTGCACTATTGTAGACAAAACATTCTCAAGGAGCTGAAGCTGCTCATGGATTGCAAAATTGTAATGAGATTTTAATAAATTTTGATTTCAATGCACTATTGTCTAAAAAGTGAGCTAATTTATTAATGTTGGAATTTTTTTAATTGATTTTAATCTTTGTTTTAAATAGTGTATCACATTCTGATATTGAGCAGTATTGTCGTATTGATTGTTTTATGATATTGAAGTTCTGCAAGAGTTATCTCTGAGGAGCATAAAAAAATTAGAATTAATACAAATTTGTTGAAATAGGAATGTACTAAGCAGTGAATTTAATTTTTAAATACATTCCCATTTTTTTTCTCTTTCATTAGTTGAATGAAATACTTCTTTAATTAATGAGAATTATATAATGAATTCAATCATATAAGCATTCCTCTTTCCCTGTTTAGTTATTCCATTTGATCTTGAATTGAGAGAAGGCTATCATTTTCCTAATTAGAGATAGGATTAGTTTTTACTTGCATTTTAGAGTAAATATGCATTTAGTTTTAAATTTTGTGTTTTAGAAGTAACACTGTTACCGATCAAATAGGTAACCTAACCTCAAAACGGGAACTCTAGCCCAAAAAGTCTCAAAAAACATGAAAAAACACCCCAAAAAAAAAAAAAAATGTGTCTTCCAGAACACACTTGGTTTTTTTTTAAGGTCAAATTTCAACATTTTATAAAATTATGCTAAAAACAAAATTGTTTGTTGAAAAAAGGATTGAAAAAACACCCTCAAAACAAAACCAGTTGATGCTGGAATAACAAAAAAAAAAAATTGTGTCATAATTTTGGCATTTTTAAAAATAGAAATAACATTTTTTAATTTTTAAAATTCAAACATTAAAAAAAAAACCTAAAATTTAAGAAAAAAATAAAATTAAAAAATTAAAACAATTAAAAGCTTAAAATTTAAAAATATATGAAGAAAAAAAATAAAAAATAAAAAATAAAAATAAAAATTTTAATTCAAACATTAAAAAAAAACCTAAAATTTAAGGAAAAAAAATTAAAAAAATTAGAAAAAAAAAAAAATTAAGATTAAAATTTAAAAAATATAGAAATTAAAAAAAAAAATATTAAAAAAAAAAAAGGAAATTATAAAAAATAAAATATAGAAATTAAATTTAAAAAAGAAAAAGAAAATACTTATTAAATTTTAAAAAAAATAAAAAAATTTAAAACAAAAAATTAAATTGAAGGAAATATATTAAATTTTAATAAATTTAAAATTTTAAAATAAAAATTTAAAAAAAAAACATTATTTAAATTAAAAGTAAAAAAATGAAAATTTAATTAAAAATAAAAAATAAAAATAAAATACAATGAAAATATTAAATTTAAAACAATATATATTAAAAAAACAAATAAACTATAAAAAATAAATTAAATTTAAATTATAAAAAATAAAATATATATATGAATCCAAGTAAGAAATTTTGATGCAAAGAGAAAGCGATGGACGCAGTAAGGGTTTCTGCAAGGTCTCTGAAATGTTCCGCCGCCGCCAAGCCTGTGGAACAGGGTAGCTCAGGCCCAGCAAGGCTATCTTGCGGTTTTGACTCCGATTCGATTGCTTCAAATCAAATCGGCGTGAGAGAGGTATTTTTGCAGGTGCCGCATGGATCTGAAGGCCGGTTTCGAGCCCAATGGGAGGTTTATTGCAGACTTCAAGCAATGGCTCCAGACCCAAAGAAAACAGCGTACGATCTGGCCCGACCAAGGGATCCCAGCACTCGACTTTTGCTGGTTCGTTCCACACATGTTCAGGAAGGCGCCGACACAGGTTTTTCCCAGGATCTTCCTACGCCAGGCAGAGTGATTTGGCAGTCGTGGCCTAGACTAGATGGGGAACACTGCTATGGAGCGCAAGCGTCCCTGCTTCTTAGAGAGTTTGGAGGAGGGGTTTTTCCTGATCCGAGATCACGGTATTTAAACCCACTGCAGAAAGGAGAGGCAGAGATGTGGGATCGGCACGAGCAGGAAGCGCATATCTCTGACCCCAATTCAATCGGTAAGATCCCAGTTCTGCAGAACTCTTCCCCCTTTCAAATTTTCATTAGACTCCCTTTGGGCAAGTTTCGTGTAGTCTGGGTAACAGATGATACCTCTATTTTACATCTCAAGCATAAAATAGGGGGATTGATAGGGTACCCAGTATCGACACAACATCTGGTCAATGGGCACAGCTCTCTCCAGGATTGCAGGCTTTTAAAGGATTACTCCATAAAAGCAGAGATGACTATTACCCTAAACTTGCGCCTGCGAGGGGGTGCTGTGAACCAGAACATGCCAAGATCTGCACGGGGAGATAAAGGGAAATCGCCCATCAGTCAACAGCAATCAAATGGAGGTCCCTCCTTCAAAAATATACTTCAAGGGAAAAAAGCAGCAGGCTCACCTCCAGAACAGGCTGGAAATGTGCCGCGTCCCTATATTGTAGAACTACAGGACCAAACCCCAGCACTAAAAATCAACAGCTCAGCAACAGAGGACCATATAAAGACATATGAAGCCCAGGCATTAATATGTCGCTTCAACTGTTTCTGGCCCAAACCAGGGGATTTATTTCATTGGATTTTCACACAATGGTCTCTGGAATGTGAAATACATCTCTGTTCCAAGGGGTTTTTTATTGTTAAATTTCAAACCTCGAAGGAAAGAGATATTATAATCAGAGCAGGGCCTTGGTTCTGGGGGTCCACGGGGTTGTTTATAACCCCATGGTTTCCGGATTTTGACCCCAACACCATGACAGTTTCCAGGTTACCAGTATGGGTGAGACTACACAATCTACCCCTCCAGTTTTGGAATGAACAGGTTCTCGAGAGCATTGGGAATAGCCTTGGGCGGTATATCAAAACAGATACGGAAAGATTGGAACAAAGAATTTTCACCTTTGCCCGGATCTGTGTAGAAGTAGATTTAAGCAAAGGGCTACCGGAGAACATCATGCTGATCTATAGGCAGCAAAACTGGCTGCAATCACTCGATTATGAGAACACTGCGTTCAGATGCAGGATTTGCAGGATGACAGGACATCTACAGAATACATGTCCAGAAACCAAGAAAGAAAACAGCAAAAAGAAATCAAATAGGAAGCAGAGGAAAGGCTGGCAGTTTCCCCCTCCTGACGCAGAGGAGGACGAGTTAGAGGAAGAAGAGGAATTAGTTCCTCCAGAAAGTATGCAGCCCACACAGGAACCAGAGGTACAAACAGAGGACAAGACCGCACCCATGGACCCACTCCATCAGTCGAAACAATCAGACAGGAACATCGAGAACATGAACAACGGAGGGATTAAAAGACATCATGCTTCAGAAACTTCAGATTCGGACAAGGATACAGGAACCCATATTGCAGAAAACCAGATTGTCCTTGCCACCTGTGTTCCTTCCCAGGGCGAATGGCGCAAGGTTGAGAAGAAGAAAGGCAGAAAAACCTGATTTGTGGGACGCCTTTCCCACGCTCTAGTAGTTTTTAGTTTTCCTGTCTCTCGCTCTCTTCCCTTTTTCTTTTTTCTCTTTTATTTCATTTCTTTCTGAATGCAAGGTAGCCTCGCTACGACGCATTGTGTGCCAAAGCACATGTGCCCAATGGGCAATTTCTGAAAATGCTTAAATGCATATGCTATGTGTAACTTTTCATTTTTATAAATAAAAAGTTACCGATTTTTTCTGTGGAAAAAAATAAAATATATATATGAACTTAAATTAAAATATGTATACATATCAGATTCTATTAAATTTTAAAAAAAAAAAAGTTAATATTAAAATAACAAATTAAATTTAAAAACAAAAAAATTAAATTTTAATAAATAAATGAATAAACAAATAAATTTTGAAAGAAAAAATAAATTTTAAATAAATAAATAAATAAATCTAAAAATTAAAAAAAAAAAAAAAAAAAAAACATTGTTAAAAGAAAAACTTTAAAAACATTAAAAATCAATTAAAAATGGAAAATTGAAAAAAAAAATAAAAATATTAAATATTAAATTAAAAAAAAAAATCTAATTTTAAATACACAATTTTAATTGAAATATAAAAATATAAAAATTTTATGTAATTAAACAAAAAAAAAATTAATAAAAAAGTAAAACATTTAAAAAACAATATTAAATCCAAATAAATTTTTAAAAAAAATACAAAATTTATTAAATTTTATAAAATTATACTAAAAAACTAAACGTAAAACTTAATTAAAAAATTTATAAAAAAAAAAAAAACAAACAAACAAACAAACAAAATTTAATAAAAATTATTTCAAAAACAAAAAAACAAAAAAATTAAAACAAAAAAATAATAAAATTTAAAAAAAAAATAATAATAAATAAATAAAAAATAAAAAATAAAAAACAAATTTTATTTAAAAAAAATACAAAAAAATCAATTTTAAAATTTAAAAAAAAAAAAATAACAAAAAACAGGGCTGTGTGGCGCCTGGCACGGGGCCGCCGGGCAGCACGCACGCTGCCGGGCCGGCCTCACGCTTCGCTCGTCGTGAGGGGCCACGGCCGCCCCCGTGGCGCCGCCCGGCCGGCCCCCGGTGCCCAGCCGCCCGCCGCTGCCACCACCACCAACCCCCGTTTGTTTTTTTATTTTTATTTTTTTTTCTTTTAATTGATTTTTTTTTTTTTAATTTAATTTTTTTATTTAATATAAAATTTGTTTTGTATTTTTTTTTAATTTTATTATTATTTTTTTAAAATTTTTAATATATGTATATATTTATTTGATTTTATTTTTATTTTTTATTTTTTTATTTTTAATATTTTTATTTTTATTTGATTTTTTTTTTAATTTTAATTTCAAAAGATTTAAAATTATTTTTTTATTCAATTTTTTTATTTTAAATTCAATTTGTTTAATTTTTTTTTATATTTAATATTATAGATTAAAATCTATAAATTGTTTCATTTAAAAAAAAAAAAAAAAAAAAAACTAAATTTATGTATATTTGTTTTTTAATTATTTGCACGTGGTTTTTTTGTTTTTTTTTGTTTTTTAATGATAGTTTTTTTTATTTTAAATTTTTTTTTTTTTTTTTTTTTTTTTTTTTTTTTTCGTATTATTATTTTTTTTTTTAATTTAAATTTTTAAATTTAATTTTTTTTTTTAAATTTAATTTTTTTTATCTAAATTTTAATTTTGTAATTTTAATTATTTTTAAATTTTATATATATATATATATATTTTTATTATATGGTTTTTTTTAATAAGTTAGAAAAAAATGTTTTTGATGGTTTTTTTTTAATTTTTTTGGTCAATTTTTGTTTTTTTTCTTTAAAATATGTGTTTTTTTTTTCAAATTTTGTCATTTCTTTTGATATAATTTTCAAATATTTTTGTTTTTTTTAATTTATTTTTGTTTAAATTTTTTATTTTTACGAGCTATTTTTGTTTTTTTTACATTTTTATTGGTTTTTTTTATTGTTTTTATATATTTTTTTTTATCTAAGTTTTGTGTTTTATTACGAACATGAAAATCACCACTCTAAAAAAAAAAGGTTGATGCAGCATCAATACGTTTCCAAATTAGCATGAAAATCACCGCTCTAAAAAAAAAAGGTTGATGCAGCATCAATACTTTTCCAAATTAGCATGAAAATCACCGCTCTAAAAAAAAAAAATTGATGCTGCATCAATACATTTCAAAATTAGCATGAAAATCACTAACATTTTAAAACAAATATTCATACTTCATAAATAAAAATATTAGAGTGTCAAAAATGTGCACAAAAAAAAATGGTGATTCTGCATCACCACTTTTCAAAATCGGGTGCTTTTTATGCTACCAAAAAAAAGTAGGTAACAGTGCGGTTACCTATTTCATCGGTAACATTGTTAAGTCCCCTCATACAAGGGAAGACCTTAGTTGCGGCTTCGCTGAACCATAAAGTCATCTTAAGGATTGCTTTATGTAAGAGCTCTACAAGAGGGAAGATATGATTTCTCTCTTTATATTGGTATGTAATATACATACTATAAGCTAGGAGAGAGAGAGAGAGGGAAATTGGAACCAATTGAACCAGTCGGAACCACTACACCAAACATATAAGGGCTTAGTTGGGGCTCTGACCGGGTGGTTTCTCTTACATGTTTATAAGGTCATTTTTTACCATCAACAAAGCTCTAGATAAAACACAATGGAATGGTCGAATTGTTCTTGTTGAAAAGTCTAAGACATATGCTCGTTGATTCCTTCTTGTTGTACCTTGCAATTTTTGTGAGTTGCAAATAAGACAGAATTTGGCCTTGAAAGAAGCTCGAGGCCATCAATTCTCCATTTAGTTTGCTTCAAACTTGTGTTTTTTTTCCAAATAGTACAACTTAGGTTTTTTATGCAAGGAATGTACTACTTAGGTAGTCCAAAGCTACAATTATGTGTGCATTATCTTCCTTGTTGATGTTAGAGAAACTATTGGACACCCTAGGAGTTGGCGATTAAGATTGAATTTGATATTACATGATCATGAGTACTTAGTACTTTTATTAATTTAATTCAATATGCATGAAAAGACAAACTAAATGTATTTGGTACAAGTTGTTTATTTGTTTCTTTAAGCTTGTTGCAATGAATGAAACTTTGCAGGAAATCCTCTTTCAGGGTTTCTCAATGAAAAAAATGGATAGTTTTGTACCTTTCTCCATTTGTTTCTAAGAACCTGTATATTAACTTTGGGAGAGCATATTTTTTGGAAATTGTTTGGCAGTTATGTACGAGGATACATTGGACTTGTACATGAGTGCAGCTTGCTCATTACAGACTTAACTATGATATTATGGAGCATGACTACCTTCCAATTGTACACATTATCGTTGCCCCTTATTTTTTAGGTCCAATTCAGAGAGATGAATATGTGACGTTGTACATTTTGAACTTGTTGAATGTTTTACCTGCATGTGTTGAGGTATAGATTAATTCTTTCCTTTGCTACAGAAAACATCATGGACTATATATGAAGGTAAGTATTTAATTTGGGAGGGTTGTTGGGAAAAAAATTTGAGTCTTAGAATATTTGCAGTGATCGAAAAAATAGTTTTGGTCTTCCTCCCCATTTAAATGGTACAATTTTTTTTTAAATAAAGCAAACATTGTTAGGAGTTCATCTAGTCCATCCTTAAAATTATGAGGGAAATTTACCATGAAAGAAAAAATAGATTTAACAGATTGGTCTTACTTGGAACTTGTTGTCCTTCCATTGTGTTATTCCATATGCAAAATGGAATGAAAGAAAATATCACCAACATGCTTCTCCGTGAGTAATTAGTCATTTATTTCTTTGGATGTGATATTTGTGTCTTTCTTGTGTCTGAGTTTACAATTATGTCTCCAAATTGCTAAGTTCCTCCCCAAATTCCTATTGCACTCAGTTTTTCTCTTCTGAATGGGCCTTCTCCTGAAGCTTCTTCCAAGTCCTCTTGTATTGCTTATAAGCAAGATTTTTCTTACTAGTGAAGAGTCTCTGCTTGCATTATTCTTAATAAAGTTTTCATCAAGTCTCTCCATATCCTAGGATTCAACTTCAATCTTGGTTGATTCTTCCCATTTCTTACTCTAGATTCTCCTCTCTATTGTGAGAGTAGCTCATTTTACTTTATTTCATCTTATGTGGATTGTAATATTATAGTTGATGTCATGAATTTTGGTAGGGTTCACCTTTCCTTATTTATAAACCCACTTTTTTAGTGGTGTTATTAGGTGGGGAGGTTCTTTCGACACTCTTTTACTTCTAATTATTGTTGCAAGTTACCAAGCTACATATTTGGGTATGGATATGACAGAGGTGTAGAAAATTTTGGCTATGATGTATTATGATACAATATGTGTAATTATTAATATATATGTATATATATACAAAGCAAATTCCATGAAGCATATTTGAGAGTGTGAATATACTACCTTCAACTATAGGTTAATTGCGATACTTTCAAGGATATTTACTATCTTTTGAACTTTTAACATGTATGCTGCTCCCATTTGTATTTGAATTGGTACCAGTGTTATCAAAATTGACCAGGTTTGAACTCTTGAAAGCATTTAAGTTTGAAGGCTATAATTGTATTTATACTAATATAAAATCACATAGTGTATTGGTTAACTTTTGATTGGTTAACCACTGAGTGATTTAATGTCGTTGTCATGTTTTGAAACCATTGGCTATCCAAGATTGTATAGATATTATCTACGACCATAACATAAACAAAATCCAAAGTAATATGTTTCAGCAAAAATGTGTGGGATTAATAAGTTCCACTAGGAACATTGAAAATTTGTATTTGTTAGTGTATATATTCTCAGTCATGGTGATGGGAAAATAGATTAGTTTTTATTTATTTATTTTCAAGATGAATGATAGCTAGATTTCTCAGATCGTCCAGATTATTGCAATGTGATATATTAAATATTAATATTTGTATTTACTTTTGTTTTAGGATATATTTGGATTTTTTAAATAATAATTGTAGCTAATCATAGTAGGCAAACAACAAACCCTAGAAATAATTTTACATTTTCTTTTTCTTAAATGAATTAAGGTTGATGTAAATACAGGGTTAATGCGAGAATTAAAAGCAAACTTTTTTGGGAAGGATTGTTTTAAGGTATGTGTTGGGAAAAATATATAAATATTAATTTCTATAGTTAAAATGTCAACTCGGAGGCTCGTAAGCTTATGAGGTACACTCACAATATGTGCATGATTAGAGTTGGGCTAAGAAAAATTATAAATTAAACTCACTCAAATACAAGGAAAACATGAAGTAAAGTCAGAGACTCTTATGTTGGAGGCTTGAGTCATATAGCCTCTCAACTATTTGTTGGATCTTCGGGTTACTTAGTCATTTGGATCTCTAACACACACCACAACTCGCCAATCACACTTCCATAAATGAAGTTGCAGGAATGAAATTGCAGGAATGAAATTTCAGAAATGAAATACTACAAATTTTATCTTGGTCAATGGACTTATACTTCATTGATTAGCCACATTCATTTTGTTGGCATCAATAGAATCAAATATTTTTTTTAGTTACTACGAAGGCTCAACCTTCACTTCCTAAATCTATAGGGAAACCACACTTGAAGTAATGGAAAGAACATAAAGAAATAACAAGTAAATGAAATTAAAATCTAAGGAAATGACACAAAAATGAAATTAATCAGGAAGTGTATACCAGTGAGAGGGGGCCTTTCCTCTCTTAGCATACACTGCAAAGAAAGACAACAGCAAAAAGGATCTCAACAAAAATTTCTTTATTTCAGCTTCAAAAGATTACAATGAATTAAAATAATATTCTTTCATTATCTTCTCCAATCCTGTAACTCTACTCTCCATCCTTTGAGATGAATGATATTGATCAAGTGATCAAAATTATGCTCAAAAATGAATGTTGTCGGAACGGTGTGGAACCTGAAAGAATGTGTAGATCTCGTCGTTATGAATTTGGCACAATTTTTTTGCGGAAAACCAACACCGTATGCTCCCAGAAATGCGTTATGTTCACTTTGTCCAATAGGAAAACTTTTGAAAAAAGAAGTACATGTATTGTTGACTGGGAATGCCTAGTTAGCACTAGTAAAAATGTTTTCTTATGGAAAATCAGGTTTCAACACTTGGCTTCATGGTATTCATTTGCTATGGCGTGATGTGCTTAGTTTGGAATGTGGAAAACCACATGTTTCCACGTGGCCCAACTGGAGGCTGCCACGTGGCGGCACAAGAGGCCACAAAAAAAAATTTAAGGTCTAATCGCAGTTCACCAAGGTCAAACAACTGACCTCACCGCAGCAACAAACATCTTTTACCGTGATACCATTATTTCTCCTTGATATCTATGGTCGAAAACCATATTTAAGTTTTATGTTCACGGGGGTTGGGGCTAAGGCCTAGCCCTTGGCCACCCCTGCGCCACGAGACCGTGGGCAGGGGGGTCAAGGGATAGGCCCTATCCGCCCCATTGAAGCTTTAATTGTAACATAAAATCAGTGGGGAGCTTTCCATGTGGCACCTTCATTAACCATTGCCGAGACCGCCATCGTACGACTACTTTGTGAAGCCGCCCACACAAGTCGTCAACCTAATCACCAATGTGATCGTAACTGCCGACAGTTAGTTAACCACTTTGTATTTTTTATATAAAAAAAAATTTATAAAACACGCCAAATTGTAATTTTTAATTTTTCAGATTTAACACGTCATTGGATGTCTTAATTGTCCGACAATTTCGCTCGAAATTCCAGGAAATTGTCACCCAGTTAGCCCAAAATGGCGTGAAATTATAGGACCGGTCCAAATTTTGAGGAAATTGTGTGGTGGTTAGTAGAAAAACTAGGGAGGCACATAACTTCTCAAATTTTTGACAAAATTCGAGGCAGTAAGAGGCTTGACAGGAATTTTTGGGAATTATGGAGCCATTGGAGCGGGTTTCAAAGTTTTTTGAGAATTTCAAATGTATGTAACCACACTTTTGAGCATAATTGAAGAGGGCCAAGTCATTGTAAGTTGGACCAAGGATACATAGCCCAGGAGGGGTTAACTCCTTCATCAAGTGTTGTTGTTTTATGGTGATGTTGATTTTTGTTATATGCTTCTATGCAGTGTTTTTTTTAAGTTAATTTTCTCAATAAATTCACATAAAAACACATTAAAAACTCATGGTTAACTTGAAATTTACCTCATAATCCTCAAGCACTTTGTTTATATTCTGAAGAGGAATTTATCACAACAAAACAATTTTTCCCCTTCAAATCAAGTTGGTATCAGAGCACTGGGTTTAATTGTGCAAGGAGGATTTAATTGTTTTACAAGTGATTAAATGCTTACAAGGTTGAATCTCAAAAGGGGAGAAGGAAAGCTTGTGGGTGCAAGTTCTCAAGTTAGAGCAAGGAGAAGGAGGGCACAATTGCCACAATCTCCACCACAAGATTCACCTCCTGTTGTACCTAAGGATTCAATAAGCATGTCTCATGAAGGAGGAAATTATAACATGACAGAGGTTGAGAAGGCTTTTAGGAAGGCTTTCTGTTCTTTGACATGACAGAGATGGTGAAATTTCTCTATGAAGAGAGGAATACAAGGTTGCAGGGTGAAAGCTCCAAGCCTCCAGGAGGAGAGGGTTCTCTAGGAGGATGAGGTAATGGAAATTTTTATAAGACACCATCCACTCCACCATAATCCTCACCAGCATCTTCACCTTTATCCTCATCCTCTTCCACTACTACAACCCTTTCTTATACTCATCAACATACCTCAAAAGGAATTAGTAAAACACCCATGTTAAAACATGATATTAAATTTTAGGTGCCTATGTATAATGGTGAAGTGAATACAAAGAATATTGACAATTGGGTTCGTCAGTTGGAGGTCTACTGCAGGATTCAAAACATTCAAGATGATGATACAAATATTTAGCTAGCTTCCTTGAGACTGGAGGGTGTAGCACTAGTATGGTGGGAAGCCAAGACACAAGATGAGATAAAAAAAAACATGGTAAGATCTCAATCTCTTGGTCTAATTTCATTTCTGCAATTAAAATACAATTTTAACCTCTAGCATATATACAAAAATCCATCATGAATTGGCAGAACTTTAGACAACTTAAAGGTCAAAATGTGAAATATTACACCCAATAATTTAGAAGAAGAGCTCTTACGTTAGGTGTTGATTAGCAATCACAAGACATGTTGCTGAAGTATATAGGGGGTTTACATAGCTACCTAAGGCATACTATCCTTATTTCCAATCCCAATAGTCTAGATGAGGTTTGTGTGCAAGCCACTCACCTTGAGGCAAGAGGGAAAGATATTCCAAAAGAGTTTAAAAAGAATCCATTTAATGGTGGAGAAAAAGGAAATGGTTTCATAGGAAAAGGAAAGAAAAATGCATTTGTTGAAAAGGAAGGAGAGAAAATAACATGCAAACATTGTTCCAAAGAGGGTCACGATGATGAACATTTTTGGAAGCTTCATCTAGAGATGAGGCCCAAGAGATTGAGCAACAAGGGGAAAAAAACAGATACAACCACTCAATAGGATTTGGGATCCGATTTGGGTGATGAAACTAAAATTAAAGCCATGGGTATGAAAGGAAAATAATCCATTGCTAGCACTATTTCATCAAATTTTCACACTAGTACTTCAAATGAAGAAACAAGGATTGAATTATTCCATGTAAGGGTTATCTCAAAACATACAAAAATAGACACACTATTTGATACTGGGCCTCAAGCCAATTTGATATCTGAAGGCTTAGTCAGGAAACTTAATCTTGAAACCATTACACATCCCAAACCATATCCATTGGGTTGGATATGCAAGAACACAAATTTACAGGTTACAAGAAAGTGTATTCTTCAGTTTACAATCACAACAAACTTCATTGACGAAGTTGAATTAGATGGTGTACCGCTTTACATTTCAGGAATTTTTTTTGGCTAGTTCTTACCTCTATGATAGAAAATCCATCTTCTATCGCCATGAAAAAAAGTACCACTTGCTCAAATATGGTGTGGAGTATATTGTGAGAGCTCATCGCAAGAAACTAAAACTTTCAGTAGTTAATGCAAGACAAATGAAAAGACCAGTGAATTCAAGCAAGAACTTTATGCTTATTTATATTAAACCAAAGAATGATGTTGATTACGAAGCATTTCAAGGTTGTTATCCAAATTTGAAATATGATTTGATCGAAGTGGTTAATCAAAATAATGAGATGTTTCAGGAACTAAAGGGATTACCTCCCACGAGGGAATCCAGCATGAAATACAGTTGCAACAAGATTGTCCACTTCCTAACATTGGCATGTATAGGATGTCGATGATGGAGAGTGTTGAAATCAAAAATAAAACTCAAGAGTTGCTAGAAAAAGGGATCATCCGACCATGTACTTTGCCATGTGGGTCACCTATTGTGTTGGCGGCAAGGAAGGATGGAACATGGCGCATGTGTGTGGATCTTTGTCTATTAGAAAAAATTATGGTAAAAAACCGTTATCCACTTCCTAGAATTGATTATTAACTTTATCAATTGAAAGATGCCAAGTAGTTTAGTAGATTGGACTTAAGGATTGGCTACCATCAAATTAGAATTACTAAAGGTGACATTTAGAAGACAACATTCAAGAAAAAATAAGGTATGTTTGAATGGCTAGTTATGCCTTTTGGTTTATGTAATGCTCTTGCTACCTTCATGTGTGTGATTAATGATGTGTCGGGGCCATTTCTTGACAAGTTTTTCATAGTCTACTTAGATGATATCTTGATTTTCATTAAATCACGTGATGAACGTGTCATGCATGTAAGAAAAGTACTTGATGTCTTAAGGAAAGAACAATTATTTTCGAAGATTTCATAATGTGAATTTGGTCAAACTTCTTTGGTGTACTTGGGGCATATTGTTGGAGGAGGTGAGTTGGAGATAGACCCCTCTAAGGTTGAGGTCATTGTGAACTTGTCAACTCCCAAGATAGTCACTGAGATAAGAAGCGTTTTGGGAGCAGCCCAATATTGGAGGATGTTTATTGCTAACTTCTCTTCTAGCATAGATCCATTGCATGTATTGACTAGTGTGAAAAAGTTCTTCCAGTGGGGAGGCAAGCAGAAAAATCATTCGTTGCTTTGAAAGAGAATATCAATTCAGCCCCAATACTTGCACTACCAAACATGAGGAAACCCTTTGAGATTCAAACTGATGCAAGCGACTATTCCATGGGTGCAGTCCTTATGCAACATGGTAAGCTCGTTTCATTTCATTCAGAAACTTTCAATGGTTTATTGATTAACAATCCTACTTATGACAAGGAGCTTTATGTGTTGGTTCAAAGTGTGAAAAAGTGGAAACAATACTTGATGGGAAAGGAAACCGTTATACACACAGACCACCAACCATTGCAATACTTGCAATCACAAACTATGTTGCAACAATCAAGGCACTTTTGGTGGATGAGGTTCCTACAGCAATTCCACTTGGTCATGAACTATAAGCAAGGTATATACAACAAGGTTTTTTATATGCTTTCTAGGCCTATTGTTAGTGAAGCTACTCAAGCATAATTATGTTTTGCATGAAATTTGTGTTGAGCAATGTGCATTTGATAATGATTTTCAAGATGTTTATGAAAAATTGAGTCAAGGCAACCAAGTAGAGGAATTAGATTACCATGTACATAATAACTTGTTGTATCACTTGGGAAAGCTTTTGTATTCCACAAGGGGAGAGAGTGAATGTCATAAAGGAAGCACACACTTCTCTTATTACTACACATTTCAGTGTAAGAAAAAAATATGTCACATCTTCAGAGGTATTGTTATTGGCCTCACATGCTTGAAAGTGTGTAAAGTTTCATTAAAGGTTGTTCATTGTGTGCAGTCAGTAAGCCTAGCAATAGAAAGGTAGAATTGTATACACCACTTCCCATACCTTCACGTCCATGGGAGATTGTTTCTATGGATTTTTTAGGAGGTCTTCCATTGTAAAAAAGAGGTCATAATTATTTGTATGTATTTTTGGATAGGTTCAGCAAGATGTGTATAATAATTCTATGTAAAAAGAAAATCACAACTGAAAAAACAACTCAATTATTCTTTCAACATTTTTGGGTTCATTTTGGGTTTCCCATATCCATTGTTAGTGATCGAGACTCTCGATTTGTTGGGAATTTTTGGTCAAGTTTGTGGGAATTGATGGATACCAAGTTGAAAAAGTGTACAACCTTTCATCCACAAACAGATGGTCAAACCGAAGTGGTCAATTTAATAGTCATACATCTTCCTTGAGGATACTGCAGCAACAATCCAAATTTGTGGGATGAAAACTTGAACTACATTCAACATGCTTACAACCGTGAAAAACCCTCCTCTACACAAACATCACCATTTGAGGCGTGTCTTGGAAACTTTCCTAGATCTCCGTTAGATTTCATTTTTGGGAAGGATCTGCTATTGATGGCCATAACAACATAGGAAAAGCCAAGAATTCCATAGAACAAATCAAATTGATACATCAAACAGTTCAAGATCATCTTGAAAAGAGCTAAGGCAAGTACAAAGCAAGGCACGACAAGCATTGTGTAGATCACAAGTTCTAAGTTGGTGACGAATTTTGACTTCACATTAGCAAAGAGAGGCTTCAAGGGGAAGGTGAAAAACTTAAACCAATCCGTTATAGTCCTTTCATAATTTTGGAAAATATTGGTGACAATGCCTTCAAGTTAGATTTTCCTTCATACATGAAACTGCACTTTGTTGTTAATGTTGAGAACTTAAGATTCTATGAGCCTCCTATGATTGAAGATCAAGGAGAACATGTTCAGATTACTTCCATTAAGGATTTTTCTCCTGAATGCCTTGATGAGATTCAGCAAGACACCATTCTTCATAGAAGAACAAGGACATCAAAACGAGGGAGTGTAGACTACCTTCGTGTGGGGCTCAAAGGCACAAATCCAAGCAAGGCCAAATGGATCGAGATTGGAAAGGTGAGGGAACTATACCCTCATCTATTGAACAACTGAAAGTGATATTTTGGGTTCCAAAATATTTCAGTGGGGAGGAGTGAGTAGGTGCTCAAAAATGCTAAAAAATGAAAGTTTTTGGAATGGTGTGGAACTTGAACAACCACATAGATATCGCTGTTTTGAATCCGGCACAACTCATTTCATGGAAAACCAACACTGTATGCTACCAAAAACGAGTTATGTCCACTTTTTCAAACGGGAAAATTTTTGAAAAAAAAGTGCAGGGACAACCCAGTCAGCAGTCTGTACTAGTTACTCGGCATTCCCAATTGGAAAGTTGACTGGTCAAAAGGTTTTCTTCTGGCGAATCAGGTTTCGAAACTTGGCTTCACGGTATTGGTTTGTTATGGAATGATGTGATTGGTTGGGAATGTGGCGAACCACATGCTGCCACTCGGCCCAACTGGAGGCCGCCACGTGGCAGCATAGGAGGCCACAAATTTTTTTTGGGGTCTAATTGCAGTCCACTGGGGTCGAACACTCGAGCTCACTACAACAACAAACACTGTTTACCACCGTACCACCATTGTTGCTTGTTAATTCTATGGTTGAAAACCATATTTAAGTTTTATGTTGGCGAGGTTTGGGGCTAATGCCTAGTCCCTGGACACCCCCACGCCACAGGACCATGGGCAGGGGGGGTGGGGGCTAGGCCCTAGACACCCCATTGAAACTTTAACCGTAACATAATATCGACGTGGAACTTGCCATGGGTTGATCTGGATTAATGCAGGAACGCAATAAAATACAGAAATAGACATAAACAAATAGATGCAGCAGAAACAATTCTTGGACCCATGTTACTCCCAGTTTTCCCAAAAAAGGTCGTTTAGGGCCTCAAAACGGCTCTAGAAATTCAAGACCTGAAAAACTGCTAAAAATAGTAAGTTGTGTTGCAACTTAAAAACTGAAAGAACTAATGGTGGGGTTTCAAATGGAATAGGTGGGTGGCCACCAATATCCACCTAGATCATTAAGGCCCCAAAACGGCTCCGGGAGGGCAGGACCCGAAAACCTGCTAAAAATAGTAAGTTGTGCTGAATGTGAAAAGCTGCAAGAATTGATGGTGCGGGTCCAAATGGAATAGGTGGGTGGCCACCGATATCCACCTAGATCATTTGGCCAACGATATCCACCTGGATCATCAATTCACCTACGTTAATTATTTCTGAGACTGCCACCAGATCATCGCTTTGTGGAGCTGCCCGCACAGGCCTCCAACCTAACCGCCAATGTGACCACTTCAATTGTAACTGACGACAGTTATTTAACCGCCCGACATTTTTTATACAAAAAAATTATAAAACACGCCAAACTGTAATGTTGATTTTTCGGATTTAAGGCGTCATTGGACGTTTTAACAATCCGACAATTTTGCCTAGAATTCCGGGAAATTGTCGCCCAGTAGCCAAAAATGGGACGAAGTTGTAGGACCAGTCCAGATTTTGGGGAAATTTTGGAGCAGTTAGCAAAAAAACTAGGGAGGCTCATAAATTGTCTTGTTTTTTACCAAATTTGAGGCAGAAAGAGTATAGACAGATATTTTTGGGCATTTTAGAGCCATTAGAGCAGGTTTCAGAGTTTGAGCATTGCAAATTTATGTAATCACACTTTTAAGCATAATTGAAGAGGGCCAAGTCATTAGAAGATGGACCAAGGAGACTTAGCCTAGGAGGGATTAACTCCTTTATTAAGTGTTGTTGTGTTACTGTTTATGGTGATGTTCATGTCTGTTATATACTATTGTTCAGTGTTTTTTTATGTTAATTTTCTCAAGAAATTCACATAAAAAACTCGTGGTTAACATGCAATTTACCTCATAATCCTCAAGCACTTTGTTTATATTCTGAAGAGGAATTTAGCACAACAAAAGTAATTTTCCCATTCAGATCATATATACTCTCATATTTATACAAATTTCTCAAGGAAAAAGAAAATAAGATCAAATACAAAACAAATGGATCTCCATTAACCAACAAATCTTAGATCCCAAATATGTGGATCTACAATTAATTCAAGATCCCTTAGTAAGTGGATTTGAAACCAATTCATACATCCTAAAGAATCATCTAGATACTTTGATGGACACATAAGGAAAACAAAATCAACCTCCTCAAATACCATATCCTCAAATTTAGCTTGGAGAAGTCGTTGGTCAAATATGAAGGTGAATTCTAAAATTTGGTAATTATAGGAAATTGTTGAAAATTTAAAATTTGAAGATCTCAACAATAGCCCCATCAAATCATGTCCTTTTAGGGATTTTATCTGGTGTCACCTAAATGACCCTCTTCTGCAAAAGAAACCCATGTTTTTTATTTTCCAAATTCGCCTTATTTTGCTCGGAAATCACACCACAAGTTGATTGTTCTATTTAATTACAAGTTTTGTGAACTGGTTTAATTAATTTTTTTTTACGTTTTAATTTCTTGATTCCTTCTCCTTTGGATGTTGTGCTGATGAACTTGACTTGACATAACCATCATTATTAATATCACTCTAAACCATTTCTAAATCACTAAAAACAAATTAAAATATAACAATTAACAACTATTTACCTTTTGATACTTGTTAAATATATTAAGGTTATAATGAAGATAAATGAGGTGATATGGACAACATTTGTATATAGAAGCAAGGAAAATACATCAAAAGGTGGGTAAGTAACAGTGAAAAATATGCCAATTCCGGATGTGGATG
This sequence comes from Pinus albicaulis, assembly GCA_034641835.2. Classification (NCBI taxonomy): domain Eukaryota; kingdom Viridiplantae; phylum Streptophyta; class Pinopsida; order Pinales; family Pinaceae; genus Pinus; species Pinus albicaulis. The sequence continues at coordinate 253,841,517 of CM076574.1, read as the reverse complement.
ACTCCAGCTTGTGATGGGACGCTCATCCCTTGCCGCCTCCCGAGGCCGTCACTTTGGGCTGGCCATCTGGCCTCCCACATTCGCATTAACAGTGGCATTCAATATGCCACCCCACGCTGTATTAATGACAGTCTCTCGAACCGTCGTTGCGCTGAGCACTTCATCTGGTCTTCTTCGGCTCCTGGTATGGAAGGTGGTCTACCGTATGGCGCTTGCCCTGTTTTTACAACCATTGCGATTCACCGAGGTTCTTGTCCGCCCGCCTGTGCTGACCCTAGTGCTCAAACGCAGATAGTCAGACATTGCGAACTTATTTGTTGTCTGGAGACTGTTCCTGAGTTCCACCATTCGCATAGTTAGTTCTGCTATTCGAATTCTTTATGCATTTCTTCTGGCCCTCTGCTGTCTCTTCTCCTTTGTCCGCTTCATCAACCTCTCCCCCTCGCTATGCCTAGACTGCGCCATCGTATGCGATGTCGTCGTGGATCCAGTCGTGGTTGTTTCTATCGCTCTCAGTCTTCTCCCACTTCAGACTCATCCTCTGAAGATCTCCCCTCGACCACATTCCGAAAACCAGAAGTCGCAGGGGTAGGCCTCGCTGCCCTGACACCGCTCATCCTTCTGCATGTCCTCTGCCTCCCTTTGTCTTCTCCTCTACGCCTCAAGTCGGCCCCTCTGTTGCTCCCTCCGTCCCCCATCCGCCTTCCTCTTCCTCTCTTCGCCAAACTTCCCAGCATGCGGAGTTTACTTTCGATTGTGTGTTTGATAGGCCGGTCCTCAAGGCGTATGTCACGGTCACTTTCTATGAAGAGTCTTCCCGCCTGGCGCCTCCTCCGTCTGCAATCCCTGGTCCCCCTGTCGCATTTCATGGCCCCACTGCACCTAGCCCCGCCTCTACTGAAAACGCCAAGGTCGCCTTGGCCCAGTTAAACATTGCACCTGACGTTTCAATGCAGGTCCAGACTACAGAAGGCGAGGAAAAAGGCAAAGTGCTCCCCTCGACAGATGAAGGCGGAAGCAGCGACGAGTATGGATGTAAAATTGTTGAAGAACCGCCTTCCCCAACCAATGCACAGTAGTTCGAAATTATCTCAGAGGTTTTTTTTCTCCATGCACAATGTCTTTAGGTTAATTCTGGTTTTCTTGTTTATTCACCCTCTGCTTGCAGAGTGGTCAGCTATACTTTTTGTATTTTTGTTAAACAATTTGGATGAAAGGTCGGTTTCCCCTATGAGAGTGGCTACTATTAATTTGCAGGGACTAGTTTCCCCTTTGTGGGCAGTCCAAACACTTGTTTCTCGTGGCAGTCAAGCCCTGTGCTCAGGATCCCTCAGCTGAGATAGCGGCAGTTTTGTACTTTTATGTTATATATTAATAGATTTAGTGTTACATAGGAAAAAATAAAAATAAAAAAACAGTGAAAAATATGCCAAAATAGTAGCCCAATAGTATATATCTAGATATATACTATTAGAAAACAAATTTTTATATATAAAAGGTTAAACTAAATAGTTAACCGTAGAAAAAGGGCCAAGAAATTTTGAGTTTTTTTTTTTTTTTTGGTTAAGTTTAGATAAATATGTCCACTGTTCATTGGATATTAATTATTATTTAAAATATTTGTAAATTTTGAAATAGAAATTAAAATTATTTTTATTAGTTAAAAGGTGTTTTTTAGGATAAGAAAATAGGTTTTTATAACCTCTTCATAAATGACCTTAAATTTTACATGAGTAAAAGCTACTAATTTGATAAAAGTAAATATTTATTTAAAAAATCATATCATATCACCTAATTTTTCTTTAAATCTTTACAAACCACCATTAAATTTGATATTAGTAAAAATTTACTCATTTGATAAAAAGTATATTTTTTTTACTAAAAAATCATATCATATCACCTAGAATTTTGGTAATGAATTAATTGATATTGATAAAATTTTAATAGAATTTATCCAATTTAAGAAAGAAAAAAACATATCTCACTCTCACAGCCTCAATTTTGACATAGATATTATATTTTATACCAACTTCTTTAAAAAAATCACACACAAGTATGATAGGATTTATGGACTTCGTGATCAATTGGTGGGGTTGGGCTGGCAGACACTGTTCATCCCAACCAATGAGATCCATCCATTTTTTCTCCCTCCATCAAACCATTTTTTACCACACGACACTCTGAATAGTTCAATACGTCAACCTCACCACCAACTACTCTTGTCACTCTAAACAATGCAAGTCATCAACCTCACGACTAGCTTCTCTAACCTAGTCAATGTAGAGATTTCCAAGAACACTTGCAAAAGGCAGTCGAGAAGTAGTCTGACACACTAGATCTGAAAATATAGCTTTTAATTTGAATCCACACTAAATCCTATAATCCTCCTAGGCATGATTCTCTTATACTCATGTGAAGTATCCATAAAAATGGCATGAGGCCTTCCAAATGTCGTCGACAACCCAAACCTATGAGCATATCCAATAGCCATATCTTCTCTAAACTCCCCCAGAGACTTCCATATCATCAAAGCCAACATATTTGGCCATGAAAACCTTAACACCATTGGCATGTGGATTTTTGATGAAATGAAACTAATCCCATACCTCCCCTTCAGTTTCTAGATACTGGGCCAAAACCTCGAATTAATGTCGACTAGACTAGTGGAATATCACTCGAGGACCCATTGGGTGGCCTAGGGAACAAGTCACTAGGTTCTACGACCTCAACGGAGATCACTCTCGCGCACTAGCAGAAATATGGGCCTAATGGCATCGTGTGACAAAGAAAAGACAGCTAGTCGGACATGACACACCTAGGGAAAGGTCTGTCAACATTTTGTGCTCATGCATAGGTTGTGATTAGTGAGCTCGCCTTGTGGCGCTTGCATTTGATATTTTGACAGACTTTATGTGCATGAATTCAATAGTGGGCTATGTTTTTGGTGAGATGATCCTCCCAAATATTCTATTCCTTTGGTGTACCTTTACACCTTTAGGAATAATTGCTTGTCTTAAGTTCCTTCACACATTTAAAGACATAATCTTTACCAATATTTAAATATAGATTGTTCACATAATTGTCACATCTTGCAATTAAATCACAAATAATCGTAAATACATGAAGGTGAGCTAAGGTTGCCTTCTTTTTGAGAAGTTGACATGTAAACTTTCTTTTGGGATGAGTTCAACCATTATATTGTTGTGTTAAAACTATAACTATACAATTGTTTTTTTACACTTTTTATGTACTAAAATATTTTACTCTATATATATATATATATGAAAAAGTAAAATATTATTAAGAATAATTATATTTATTTCCATGTGACAAAGCACCCTTTTCTAAGAAAGGGTTAGATATTTTAAAAGGTATTCTTATGGATTTAGCTTAAGTGATGAGAAAATGATTTGTTATCATTTCCACCGAGTTACTCAATTTCAATTAAATAGAGGAATAGAGGGACATGTTGGCCCTTGTGATAAGGGTTGGATAGTTAGGTCTCTCTGGGATAAAGTCCAACTTTGGTGGGGTCGAGGTATCTTGGCTTTTTCTAAGTAGGTTATTGGTATATATGGCTTGTACATTGTTGGATATGCTTTTGGTGTTATAGTGGGTACTGTAATGTTTGATCTTGAACCTATTCTAAAAAGGTAAAATATTATTCAATATCAAGATCACACAACACCAAAACTCAAAACCATTACAAAATATACTCAATATAAACTTAATATTTCACTTATAAAAATTGAATAGAAAAAACAATAATCATTTTTCTTAACCAATTAAAAAATAATATTATTTACATATGTAAAACCATAACTATATAAATTTTTATTTAAAAAAAAAAACTCATTATTTAAGAAATTTTAAATTCCTTCTTCAAAAAATAAAATCTAAAAAAAATACAAAGTTTACCTATACATAAAAACTTTAACATTAGGAACATGGTATGTGTTAAAAATGCGCTCACCAACCAGGCCAACTGTCATGTTATAGGGTTTGGAGGTTTCAGTGCAGGCTTCCCCTGGAAGACCTCCCTCCTTACCCTTGAGGACGCATCCACACTCCTAGCAAGCCTATAGGCTCACCCACGACAGGAACCAGCGGGGGGACAGCTTCTCCCCCCTCCTCAGGTCAGCCTCCCACAAGAGTGGCGGCAGGGACTGACAACGATCACCAGCACAACCCTGACCTACTTCATGAAACAATCGGGGCAACTCCCACAGCGACACCGACCTCCACAACAGAATCAGAAGCAGCAAATATCACCTCATCCACATGCATACCCAAAGCTACAAAAAGAACCATGATCGAGTTCCCTATGCACCTAATCAATGAAGGAATCCAATTCATGAAGGATCACGCATTGATAGACAATTTCATGGGTTTTTGGCACACGGAAAAAACCCTCTTAGGATGGATTTCCTCCAAATGGAAGCCCAAGGGTCATATAAACCTTCAGTTTTGTGCCAAAGGCTTCTTTAATGTGATCTTCACCTGCATTGAAGACAAAAATCAATTCATGGAAGGAGGGCCATACTTCTTCAACTTGATAAGTTTATACATGTGCAACTGGGTAGAACACTTCAATCCAGACAAGCAAGAGCTCACATGGGCTCCGGTCTCAATCCGACTCTACACCCTCCCCCAGGACTACTGAGATAAGCTGACTCTACGGGACATAGGCAATGCCCTAGGATAATTCATCAAAATAGCGGAGGAAAAAAAGATTAACCGACATGCAGCATACGCACGAATCTGCATCTACATGAACATCGCAGAGTCGCTCCCTGGAGAGGTAAGCCTGTTGCATGATGATTTTGAATGGATTATAACTGTAGATTATGAACATGTTCCCTTCATATTTTGGAGGTGTCACCAACATGGGCACCTATTTAGAGACTTCCCCTTAAATCAAAAGGTGGCATCTTACAATGAAGCAAATGACCAAGCTACTGAAGGGTTTACGAAAGTAGCAAGCAGGAAAAGGCACAATAAGAGATCCAACACCAACCAGAACAAAAAAATCCCCAACTATCAGCAATGGCTTTGAATCCCTAGCTCAGTTGAGTGAAAATGAGAACTAGCCTCCCAAATATACAAGGATATCCTCGCAAGAGAAACCCTAGACCTCAAAGACACAGGTAGCCAAGATTCAATCGGAATCCTTTCTCAAACCCCAAACCCCCATATATGCAAGGGAAAACTCTGCAACAAAAGGCAAAGGAATGGCACTGGACCCAATCCTAGAGCATTGACTTTGGGGGCCTGGATCTCATAGGGTTAGAGGATGCATGCAACAAGAAGGACTTTCTCTCAATACTCCAGCAGCAGATCCAAAAGTTGGAATAAATTCTTACTCAAGCACAACAGCTCCCCTCCCTGGGAATTTAGGGTGGTATGCTCCTAAATAAAAAATTCATCCTGAAAGAATCCCACAAACGAGGCAGAAAAATAGATCTACAAAGAACATTTGAAATAGGCAAAGAGATGGTAGAATCTGGAAGATTCCCCCAAGTTAACTCGATTATATTCCGTCATTCCCAACCCCCCTCAATGAATATCATTTCGTGGAATATCAGAGGGTTCAATAGCCCCACAAAGCACAGGATCATTAAAAAAATAATTACTAAGGAACACTATGCAATCTTCTACATGCAAGAAACAAAATGCTCCAGCTCTACTCTAGAAACAATATTCAAAAGGATATGGAAAGGCTGCAAAACACTAGCGGTGGATGCCAATGAAGCTTCAGGAGGGTTGGAAATCATCTGGAACCCCCACATCATCACCCTAGAGAACTGTCATGTCAAAAGAAACTTCATTCAAGCCAACTTTCACTTGATTGGAATTGCCATCCATGGACTGCTCACGAACGTCTACTTCCCCCAAAAACTCCAGCAAAAAACAGAGCTTCTGTAAAATTCCTATATTAGCATGCAACTAATAGGAATATTAATTTTTCTTTCAATATCTGGTTAGATGAATAAATGGGAAAGGAGGCTCATAAGTTGTTTAAGTAGGAATAAAATCCCTCATAATTTGAAAAGGGATCATGTTAATAACCAGATCAAACATCCACATGTGTGAACAAGGTCTAAAATGTGTGGACAAAGTCAAGTTTGACCAAGTCAACAACATTATTATATGAGGAGTGGATCCTAAATAAAGACAGCTCAATGTGAATGAAGATCAATCTAGCTAGTCAAAATGAAGACACCTTGAGTGTGAAAAGAGACAATGCATGAAGATCCAGTAAAGATTGAATAAATCAAACAGCACTGTAAAAAGATGAATAAGACTAATGGCGACAGCATAATTTTGGTGGAGGAGCCTTAGCATGGAAGCAACCTCATAATTGGGTGGGACCCTTGGTGAGGAAGCTCATCAACTATATAATGAAGGGAATGGGAACCATATGGGGCACGATTGAAGATTATATTTTGTATGTGGTCTATTTAGACTTCTTTGCATTCTTTGACTGTTTAGTTAAGTTTGCTGCACTGTTTAGTGCAAGGGTTTTCTCATGCGGGAATTCCCCACTCTTGCTTGGAGATCTTGTTTAAGAAATCTAAGGAGAGAATTTTGTGCTGCATTTTCCACTATCTAGTGTTAGGCCAAGCAATTACCTTCAGCAAAAGCGTATTCCCTTTTAGAAACTGCATTATTTCTTAAGGTATTGCAGTGGAGGGGTTTAATCCCTTTATTGTGAGCTAGTTTCCCTGAAGGAGGTTCATTCTTCTTCCCGGAAATCTAGTAGGAGAGTATACTACCATTTATTTGCAAGAAAAACCATATTTATGCAGTTCTTCATCCATACAGCGTGATTCATCCATAGATCTGCAGCAGATAATTTCATGTATATCATTTATGTCAAGAAACCCTTCCTGGTTCATCTTGGATCTATGTAAAAGAGACTAGATCTCTGTTTTTGGGCCTATTTGATTAATACATGAGAAAATATGTTTTTTCTCTATATTTCTAAGTATAAACCCTCAAATAACTGTGTTGTCACTTTCTGCAGAAATTTATGTTTGCAGCAGTCTTAGGGTTTTAGTGTTTTGGGGTTGTTTTGAGCATGGGAGACCTGTTTAACTAGGCTATAATGATTTTTTTCTAATTTCCTTTTAGATATGGTTGTAATAATGTCATATCTAATGGATCCATGGGCTACATTTTTCTGTTAATACTTATATTTTTGGAAAATGTGTTTTTCATGCATGTATTATTGATTTTCCCATTTTGGGATACTACAATGGTATCAAAGCTTTAATATTGGCTCAGCTTGTGTTCTTCAGCCAATATGGAGTCTTCTCAAGGGAAGGATAATATCTGCAAGAGAGATCAAAGCAAACCCTTATTGTCTGGAGGAAATAGGTTCTCAGAACTTCTCTTTCAAACTCTACAAGGTCTAAGCAAAGACATCAAAGAAATGAGGAGGGAAAGACATGGAAGTCCCTCAACAAGATCTGCAAGATCTATACATGAGGAAAGCTCTAATTCCTCATCTTATGGGTGCAAGAATTCAGCCACATCATCAAATTTACAACGCTCTATCAGCCATTTTTTCATGACAAAGAAGATGGAGAAAGGAGATGTGCCAAAGAGGGAGACTCTTGGTGATTATTTGCAAGAGTATGAAACTCAATATAAGGGGTTCAAAGATCACTTGAACTTCCAAGGGTTTTGTAAGATCAAGGAGGAAAGAAGCACAAGGATCAAGCAACATGGTGTGGGTAGATCCTTTCTATCTACTTTTGATGGATCACCTAAATGTCCAGCTAGGGTTTGGGTGAAGGAGCTAGACACCTTTGTGCAACATCATCAAGTTTCAGAAAAGGAAGCCATCAAAGTAGCAGCACTGCATATTGAGGGTAAGGCTTATGCTTGGTGGTTGTTTGAATCTTTTTCCTTAAAGAATGCAAATACATCTACTTATTCAAATTTCATTAGAAGAATAGTGGAAAGGTTTGATAAAAAAATTTGTGAAACATCTTCTATGAAGTCTATCAAACCAAAACAAACAAAACCTTTGAATGAGTTGGAAGGGTCTATAAATCCAACTCCATTTCAGAAAACCATTGAAGGGGAAGGAAACTTGTATGATGCCTTGCCAAAGGCAAAGTCCCCGTTGCATGGAGAGACTTCTTCTCAAGAGGAAGACATGGATATTCCTCCTTCAAAAGAAGACCAAGATCTAAGGTCTCTTATTGATGATGAGGCATTTTCAACTATTGAAGAGGAGGAAGAGAAGACTGGAGATAACAACACAGTCATGACAAGGGAACATCTAGGACCTCATGAAGAGGAAAATGGAGCACTTGCTCCAAGGAGAGTAACTCTTGCACTTTTGCAAGGAGTTCCAAAGAATCTCACATATGGAGATCATGGCACAATCCATGTGCAGCATGTGCCATCATTGTCAAATGGTGAGATCTTGAAGATAGAAGAAGGAAAATAGGAGGGAAAACATCATATGATGAGAAGCATACACACCTCTCTATTTCAGAAGTTTGATGTACAAAGGAGGCAGGAGGAGTTGTGGAATGAAGGCAAGGACAAATCAGTCCACACACATATACATCCCGCTCTATACCTTGATGTCTCTTTACATGGAGGCATTCCACTAGGGAAACCCCTTGATGGGAGGAAGAATAAAGTGTTCTCTCAACTATGGGCGGAATTTACATACTTGGCTAAGGAAGGAGCCTTGGGAGAAGCTAGCACAGCACAGAGAATATTTTATGAGTTCAAAGGAGAGGTAAGCAGTTTTCTGAAATGGACATTGCTATCTCCCCCACAACAACTTGCGTTGGAAAAGGAGAATTCAGAAATCTATGATGACATGAGCATGATGTCAAATGGCCAATCCATATCTTTGGGGCATCCAACGATATTCTCACACACAGAATATTTCTGAACATGACAAGAGGATATCAACACTCTTGCATGCATGGGCCAAATTAAGGAAGTTTTGGAAGACAAGGACTTTCCAAGGCGAGGTTGACTTCCACCTACTTCAATCTTGTCTTGAGCAAGATCAGCTGCAAGGAAGGCAGCAAAAGAAAGTTGATAGTACTCCAACATGTGACTTTGGCATCAAGCATGACAAAGAGGAGAGCCATGTTATGACAGGGGTTGAATTTCAAATTTCCACAACGCTGTCATTGTTGGGGAGCCTAGATCCTTATTGGGAGTCCCAACTCTTGATGGAATATTCCAAGGACCTCTTCACATGTAAGGTTCTTGATGGGCAAGTGATGGATGGGAAGTATAAAGTAGTTGATGGAGTCATTTATTCTCATGATCAAATTTATTTGACAAGAGACTCCAAGCTCAAGGATAAACTACTTAATGCAACCTATGAGATCTTGCTTTCTAAACCCACTAGATTTATTAAAGCATACCGTACCATCTTGGAGGGATTCATGTGGGAAGATTTCAAAGAGGAGATGCACTCTCATATGAGGAAATTCATGGAACATTTGCTGGTTGAGGAGGAGCATAGCTCTTGGAAAGAGTTATCATTACCACCTCCTTATTCCTTGGGTGTGAGAGGGAGCTCATCCATGAGTTACCTCATTGATTTGAATCAAGTGTATGGTGAGACTTGTATTTTTGAACATCATGATGTATCTACTATATGCTTGTATTTTCTTAACACTCATATGCAGGGCTTTGCTCCAAGAGGGGGTACTTTTTCTTATGGGCTTCATCGGCTACTTGGAGACATGAGTAATGGAGATGTTAACCATTCCCTAAGAGATTTTGGGGAGATGTTGTATTCTTCATGGTGTTCTTCATTAGCACCAAATATCATACACCTTCTCCAAGCATACAAGAAGGATGGGACAGAAAAAAAGTGTGGGGAAGAACACTTGTTATATTATATTCTATGGCAGTTAGGAGTAAAACTGTGCTGGTTGCACATGAGAGACCATTGTCCTTCTCCTTTACTACATATGCCAGCTAGCATGACTCTAATTATGATTCCATATGTTGAAAATGTTATTATCTTTGTTGAGGAAATGGTTGGAGGAGAGACACATTGGTTGGATGTGTCTTTGGGAGAAGAAATTTCCCACACTTTTTGCACTACATGTTTCAAGGGGAGCATGGAAAAAGATATGGCTACCATATTAGATCTCTTGTTCCTTTATGAGGTAGGCCATATGGTTGTTTGGAGCACTTGGGACATACCTCTCATGAGCATTTGGGAGGATATTTTCTATGAATTACCAAGCTGGGAGGTGATTCATTTCAATTGGATGATAGCATGGAGGTGGGAGTCCCTCATTGATGATGAAATTCCCCATGATTGTCATCACATATATCTTGATGAGGCCATTGATCAGCAAGAAGGTTTCCATATAGACCTTCCTTTCTTTCATGATGAGAGCCATTTGGTTTATCTGCCAAAGGCCAACATGCACACTTGGGAGGAACCATTGGGAGACAGAATTATTGCAGAAAATATGAAGCAATGGTGGAGACTGTTGGATGAAGAGGCCACAAGAGGAGGAGGGGAGATTTTGCAGAACCCTTGCAGTTTTTCGAGGACAAGCAACATTTGGGAGGGGAAGACTGTAATATTCCTATATTATCATGCAGCTAATAGGAATATTAATTTTTCTTTAAATATCTAGTTAGATGAATAAATGGGAAAGGAGGCTCATAAGTTGTTTAAGTAGGAATAAAATCCCTCATAATGTGAAAAGGGATCATGTTAATAACCAGATCAAGCATCCACATGTGTGAATAGGGTCTAAAATTTGTGGACAAAGTCAATTTTGACCAAGTCAACAACATTATTATATGAGGAGTGGATCCTAAATAAAGACAACTCAATGTGAATGAAGATCAATCTAGCTAGTCAAAATGAAGACACCTTAGAGACAATGCATGAAGATCCAGTCAAGGTTGATCCAGTCAATATTGAATAAATCAAACAGCGCTGTAAAAATATGAGTAATACTAATGGAGACAGCGTAATTTTGGTGGAGGAGCCTTAGCATGGAAGCAACCTCATAATTGGGTGGGACCCTTGGTGAGGAAGAGCATCAACTATATAATGAAGGGAATGGTGTTATGAATACAATTCATAACGAATAAAAAAAATATAATTATTAAATATTCAATTAAGGATTATGTAAGTAGTCATTAGATTAGTGAAAGGGCATGTCTAAGAGACATGCCCAGTCATGAAAGGTCACCTGTGTAGGTATATAAGCAGGGCCTCATTGTAACATTTTATCATCTAATCTCATATGTTTTATAATATAATATTTGTATCCTCGTGGATATCTTTGTATTCCAAGTGTTCTGGAGTATTTAACTTGAGAAGGAAATTTGTTCGCTTCAAATGGAAACCATATGGGGCATGATTGAAGATTTTATTTTGTATGTGGTGTGTTTAGACTTATTTGCATTCTTTGGTTGTTTAGCTAAGTTTGCTGCACTGTTTAGTGCAAGTGTTTTCTCATGCGGGAATTCCCCACTCTTGCTTGGATATCTTGTTTAAGAAATCTAAGGAGAGACTTTTGTGCTGCATTTTCCACCATTTGGTGTTAGGCCAAGCAGTTACCTTCAGCAACAGTGCGGTCCCTTTCAGAAACTGCGTTATTTATTAAGGTATTGTAGTGGAGGGGTTTAATCCCTTGTATTGTGAGCTAGTTTCCCTGAAGGAGGATCATTCTTCTTCCTGGAAAGCTAGTAGGAGAGTCTACTGCCATTTCTTTGCATGATCAACCATATTTATGTAGTGCTTCAGCCATACAACGTGATTCATCCATAGATCTGCAGCAGATAATTTCATGTGTATCATTTATGTCAAGAAACCCTTCCTGGTTCATCTTGGATCTATATAAAAGAGACTAGATATTTTTTTTTGGGCCTATTCGATTAATACATGAGAAGATCTGCTTTGTCTCTATATTTCTGAGTATAAACCCTCAAGTAACTGTGTTTTCACTTTCTGCAGTAATTTTTTTTTCAGCAGTCTTGGGATTTCAGTGTTTTGGGGTTGTTTTGAGCATGGGAGGCCTGTTTAACTAGGCTATAACGATTTGTTTCTAATTTCCTTTCAGATATGGTTGTAATAATGTTAGATATAATGGATCCATGGGCTGCATTTTTCTATTAATACTTATATTTCTAAAAAATACATTTTTCATGCATGTATTACTGATTTTCCCATTTTGGGATATTACAGCTTCTGTACAACATTGCTAATCTCAATAACCAATGAACTTTACCTCTATGGTTGCTTGGAGGAGATTTCAATATGATAAACAATCTATAGAAAAAAAAGGTGGAAGGCATCATCTAGACAAGGACAATATTGGGTTCAAGAGCTTCATCCAAGACAATCACCTCATCGATCTACAAACCTCCAATGGAATCTTTACTTGGAACAATAGAAGAGGAGGCACCCAGCAGATCACCTCTAGACTGGATCTCTTTCTCATCACGGAAGACTTTAAACATATAGGGGGAGATCTTGTAGCCACCATCATTCCGGCCGCTGGCTCTGACCATTGGCCGATACAACACAATGGCTCAGACCAAGTACGCCCACACCTAAACCCTTTCGCTTCGAACACAGTTGGCTCAGACATCTAGGGTTAAAAGAAATCATCTCAAACTGATGGTCCTCCCTCACACCACCCTAAGGCACAAAAATGTATCAATTCCAGACAAAGTTGAAGATGCTCAAAGGGAAACTGAAGGTGTGTAACAAGACCACCTTCGAAAACATCCTCAAAGATCAAAGAGAGCTGGAAGATCAAATGAAGAAGCTCCAACAAACAATCATCTTAGAAGGACACTCAAAAAATTCAGAGAACAAGGAGAAATTACTAACAACCTAGCTAGAAGAAGAAGAAGCCAGGAAGAGATCCTATGGAAACAAAATTCTAGGATATTCTGGCTCAAAGATGGAGAAAGAAACACGAAATTTTTCCATCACTCTATCATTCAGCACCAGATGCACAACAGAATCACAGCTCTCAAAAATATGAATTGGGAGTGACTAGAAAAGCAAGAGTATATTACGGAGAAGCTACGCAATCACTTCAAGGACACCCTCCAAGAACCCAACATCTAGAGGCATGAAGCTATAGGAAGAATCACTCAGCACATTCCCAAACTATTCACGGAAGAACACAACAGGATGTTGCTTAAAGCAACCACTCTGGTAGAAGTTTAACAAACAATCTTCCAACTAAAGGAATGGAAAGCTCCTGGCCCGAACTAATTCACTACCAACTTCTTCCATTTCTTTTGGGAAACCATTAAAGAAGAGGTCTAGGATGTCGTAGAAGAATGCACACCACTCACTAGCTTCTACCGGCTCTCAACACCACCTTCCTCACTCTCATACCAAAGGAAGACAATGTCACTACACCAAGTAAGTATAGACCCATGGCTCTCTGCAATTTCATTTACAAAATCATTTCCAAAGCTATAGCTAATAGACTGAAGCAGCTCCTACTCCTTCTCCTCTCCCCTGAGCAAACAGACTATGTTGAAGGCAGGCAAATCCTTGATGGCATCATTTTAACCCACGAGGTCATCCATTCTCTCAAGACCTCCAAAAAACCCAGTATGCTCCTCAAAATTAATCTATCCAAGGCTTTTGACAAACTCAATTGGGATTACATCAAGCAAGTCCTCATAGCTTCGGATTCAGCCACACTTGGGTCCAGTGGGTAATGAGCTTGATAACCTTCCCCTTTCTTTCCATTTTGGTCAATGGCATACCCTCAGCAACCTTCAATCCTTCAAGAGGTATCAGACAAGGGGATCCTCTCTCGCCCTTCATTTTCATTATCATGGAGGAAGGTCTTGGGTGCTTGATAAAAAAATATGTCTATTCGAGTAACCTTCAAGGAATTCCCCTCCAGAATATCCCCCCCATCTCCCATCAACAATTTGTGGACAACAACATGATAATGGGACACCCCTCAGTCTATGAAGCCTGATCCCTTAAGTCTAAGCTTGATTATTTCTCTGAAGCATCTGGCACAGAGGTTAACTCCAAAAAATCTCAAATCTTCTTCTTCCACACTCCCCCTATCACCCAGCGCAACATCGCCCACATCTTGGGCTTATCCATAGCTTCCTTGCCTTCCAAATACCTTGGAGTCCCTCTCACAGATACAGCCATCAATCACACTTCCTGGAGTGCGCTGCTGGATATAATGGAAACTAAATTATCCTTATAGACCCACGAATCCCTCAACATAGCTGGCTGCACGGTGCTCATCAAAGTAATCCTTTAGTCTCTCCCCATTTACCTCTTCTCGGTTCTAGCAGCCCCAAAATGGGTCCTCAAAGTTATGCACAACTTACAACGGACTTTTCTTTGGGGAGGAACTAAAGAGAAAAATAAATGGGCACTTTTCAACTAGAAAGAGGTCTTCAAACCGAAAGGTAATGGCGGACTAGGGTTGCGAGATCCAGAGCACAGCAATAGTATCATGGAGGCCATTGTATGGTGGAAATGGGTCTCCAACCCTCACACACCTTGGGCAAGCCTACGGGCAGCCAAATATGCAAGGAATTGGCCCAAGGAGGACCTTATCAGATTCAACATAGATCCAGGAGGATCCCAAATATGGAATGCGGCCAGCAACCAAAAACAGTTGATCCAAACCCACAGCTTCTGGGGATTGCGCAGTGGTACTCAAGCCATATTCTGGGAGGATTCCTAGCAGAAAATTCCCAGCCTCTCCTCAAATTTTCCTAGACCCCTTTGGAGCACAGTTTTATAGGAAAGGCAACGTAATTGTGTCCAAGATTTCTGGACCAACGACGCAACTCAGGGCTACAGGACCTGGTTTCATACTAATAGATGGCAAGAAGACTCGAACAATGAAAATCACAGAGACATTTGGGAGGAGATAATAACTAAAAGAAGAATCAGAGCCCAACAAGGACCCGATATTCTTCGATGGGGCCATACTCCAAGTGGAAACTACTCCACCAAGGAAGCCTAAAACATCTTACAATAGCAGTACCCAGATCCATCCAATCACATATGGAAGAAGATATGGTCTGCCAAGCTCTGGCCTAAAGAAACCACCTTTCTATGGTTTCTTAGTAAAAAACGCATCCTCACATGGGAGAATCTATTGAAAAGAGGTTTTGTGGTACCCTCAAGATGCCCTCTGTGCTAGGAAGACCTTGAAACTATTGATCATTTTTTGGATCTCTGCCCCATATCCAACACCCTGTGGGACAGGATTGAAACTCTATGCAGACGTAATAATAGAGAAAGAGGTAACATCATCAACACCATCAGCAAATGGATGGAAAAACCTTACTCCAGCAACCTTCTGAACAAACTCTGGCAGCTTATTCGATACCTCCTTACCTGGAACATATGGAAAGAAAGGAACAGTTGGATGTTTAAAGATAAGGCTTCCAATCTTGAGAAAATCTAGGCAAGGCTACATGGAAATCTCACATAATCTCTTTCCATAACTCCCTGGAGTGAGGAAGATCTCCCGACAAACAATTCGGAGCGTAACATTTGGAGTAACTGGCAAATGAGTATAAACACCCCTTTAGATAACCCCCCAGGGATCACCGAAAGAACCATCGCACCTGAACATTGGAATCCCCCACCAAATGGATTCTTCAAATGTAACTTCGATGCAGCCTCTGAAGGCAACCCCGGGAATGTTCGATTCAGAGGTATCTTCAGGAATTCCCAGGGTAAGCCCCTTTTGTTATTCTACGGAAAAACGGGATGGGATAGCAACAACTCCGCGGAGTTAGAGGGACTCATCTAGGGTATCTCCAGAGCCATCGAGTTCAATTATTTTCCTCTAGAAATGGAGGGAGACTCAAAAATCATCGCTCAGGCTGCCACTCGAATTATCCATGGCTCTTCTTCCTCAAAGGTCTCAACCAGCTGGAGGCTCGCTAACAGACTCAAACTCCTAGAACAGTTTATACAAGAGCATAGGGCAATAACTTTTCACCATGTGCGCAGAAAAGTGAACAATTTTGCGGTTCTCCTAGCTAACAAGGGAGTGGAATGCCACAACACGCTGCATTACTCCAATCTCTCCCATATTGAGGATGATTCCTTACGCAGAGAATGCCAAACTCTCATCCAAAAGGACTATCTCTCCCCAGATGCGGGTGACATTGGATGCATGTATGAAACAATCCCTCCCACACTCGAGATGATGAAGATCTACAACGTCGGCCTACACTTGATGTGGATCCACCTCCCTGCATTAATTCGCATGAGGTGACGGAGGTAAGGCATCAATAAGATACGCAATGTCAGCAATCACCCTGGGTGGAAACTCTCAGCTGCAATCATTTGAATGAGCTCCCAGATGGATATGACACTCTGCCATAACTCGAAGCCCATTCTTCCACATGAAAATTTTCCCAGCATGCACCTGCGCACGTGTCATAATAATTCACAACATTTGCGCTTGTGCCAGAGGCCTACAAAATGGGTGTCCCTTCCGCATAGTGTCATTCAAATTTTTCCCTTTCTAGCTTACAATGCCCTCTTAGCTTCTCTGTTTCAGTTTCAGCCCACCTGTGCGCCCCACCCGCTGCGTAGCCTCCCACTCAGTGTCAGGCTGCGAAATACCCTCACGACCACGCACCTCCCTCACTGTGTACCTCCCTTCGACTCACCTTGCCTTACTAGTTTATCCTGATTGTGTGCTCTCATCCTTAAGCTCCCCCAACTATGAAATCCCCACCTGCTCACCGCCTTTCCTAACATCACCATGCTGCGTACTCCCTCTCTCAGATCTAAGCATATTTTCTATACCTGTAAACCCCCCACCCCCCCTTTGCTACACTATCCCATGGCTACGATATTGTGCCAAAGGACAATCAAAGGCGGTCAAAGAGGTGTGTTCCCTAGACGCTACCAGCGAGGGCCCGATAACCATTTGGAGTCCTTTGAAGGATCCTCTTCTGGAAGTCATGCCAGGGATGCTCCCCTGATGCCTACACACGACTAGGAGGATGAAGCCCCTGCTCAAGCATCACAGAGAGGCAGAAACGGACCCATGAAATCCACCATTACGCACTAGGAGCACCTCAGGCCCCATAAAATCGAGCATCTTCCAGTTTAGGAGGTAGTGGGGGAAGACACCGATGCATGGATCATGGAATCAGAGGGCACTTGGACGCGTGTACCAGATGCTGAGTACCTGGTTGCTCCCATCCTCTGTGCACCTGCTTCTAGGCCTCCACGCCAACCTACTGCTGAGGAGGAGGTCATAGCGCAAGAGTATGTCTGCCGCATCGAGGAGGAGGAACCAGACACCGAGGATGATGCAAATGAACCATGATTGCGCGGTCACTCATATTTTTTAGTTTTTTGTTATTCCAGCTCTTATCATAGAAATTTTACTTTCACTAGTTCCATGGTACATTTTGTAATTTTATGTCTGATGTTACTACAGGGTTGGTTTCCTCCAAGGAGGTAGCCCCATATCTGCGCAGCTATGAAAGCAACAAAGCCTGGGATTGGTTAAGCGCAAGTTACCAACTCAACTTGTAGCATATGTAATGTTTTATTTCGAATCAATATAGTTTAGCCTAATTTACCAACAACAACAACAACAACAAAAACTTTAAAATTAGATAAATTTATTAATTGAGAAATTTATCAATTATATGTTTGTCTTTTATAAAATTATAAAATATAGCCTATGTGATGTATCTTAATTGAAGATTTTGGTCCCAAAGTTCTTAGTTAAAACTTTAATGGGTTAAAAAAATCAAATATATATCAACCTAAAAAAAACTATAAAATATTTATATAATTTTTATGATGTTGAAAAATATTATTTTCACAAAATTAACTTCAAAGTTTTAATTTGAATATATATATATATATATATATATATATATATATATATATATATATATATATATATATATATATATATTCAAGTTTTTATTAATTTGTATCAGCTAAACTTTACATGTTATAAACAAGTGCTATATAGTAGGTAGTTTTGCTGCTTAGTTTAAATATAGACAAATTAAAATATATGTTATTGTTAAATATGTTATTTTTATTATTAACTTGTAAAATTATATGGTGATATTTTTAGTGATTAAAAAAGGATTTAAATGGAGTTAATAGAATAATTATGGTGATCATTTTGATATGATGTGGATGTTGTTCACTTTGTTAACAAGATTCAATTTTAGCATATAATTATTTGTATATTAATGTGTGTTGTGCATGGTTCCACCACAAATTATCTACATGAAACATCAGAACTATAAACACATGTAAAAAAATGTATTTGGTTGTTTCCTGTTACACATGTAAAAAATTGTATGTGCTTGTTTCATGTTACATTACAATTATTAATATTTAGACTTCCACGAAATTAATTATTTATATAGTAAAGTTCTTCCACTGCAATTATTTATAAGGGACCTTACATCTATAAGAAAATGTTAAATTTACGTGCATACATGGGCTAATATACCCAATGACTCTTATCAGTGATTTCATAAATCAATGTTATATATATATATATATATATATATATATATATATATATATTAATGGACTTTAATATTTTTTTGTTCTCCTAAATATTAGAGAAATATTGAATGGAGTGTTTTCATTTCCTCAAAAAAAAATTGAGGGATTGTGTATGGAGATTATTGACAAATTTAGGAACCGAGACATACATAGGGATTGTTCATGTCAATGCCAGCGTTTTTTTATAAGTGTAGTTATGAAATTAAATTTGTTTTGATTATTTATTTTATAATTATATTTTCTAAATTAAAATTTAAAATTGAAATTAATATATATTTTAAATAAGAAAACATTATGATATATCAACTCATTCTAAAATTAAAAAGCTAAAAAACCTCATTTCATATTGTATTATCACAATCAAGTTGATTCACAATGAGTCTAAAAAATAAGAGATTTAGTCTTTAGTGCATATGGTCCAAATGACCTTAGTAAAATGGGGTAAGTTGTTTAATTTTTTTTTAATTATAAGTTTCTTTGAAAATAAAATTATTAAAATTAAATAAAGTTTTTTACTATGTTAAGTACATAATATTTTAAAATTATTTGAAGAGATTTATATGGTCGAACCCTATGTAATATATGACATGTAACATGTAAAAGGTATGCATGATTGCATGATTATATTAAATTATCGACGTTAGTTGACAAGTCTAGCATTTTTTTTGGGTCACATTCCTTAATAGTCCCATCATTTATAACATTATTGATGAATAACTCCTTATAAATAGACTTTGACCACTTATTCTTAAAATTTAATTAAATTTTTTTAAATGTCATTAAATAAAACAACATAATACAAGTTGTGTAGAGATAAATATAATTTATAAATATTTAATTTCAGAATTAAAATTCTATTTGTAAATTATCCTAATCTATAAAATCCTCACATTTTAATTCTAAGAGATAATTATTTCAATTTCCGAAATGATAAGTCTAATTCAATATGCAATAAAGATTCTGGTTAGATTTTTATTTTCATTATTTACTTTGAATAATGTGTATTCGTCATCATTTTTCATTATAAATTGGTACTTCCAATGGAATGTTGAGGGCATGTAATAGAAATGCATAGTTCTATTATTGATTTCACATAAGTGAATTGACTCATTTACTATAATAAATGTATCACTTATTTACTATAATAAATGTATTCATGAGTAATTTGCATATATTAATTTTGATAGTACAGTAAATTAGATATTTCATATTATGATATTAATTTTCGTTTGATATTAAATTTTGTATTTTTTTTATGACCACTAACTCAATTCATGATGTGATTTATATATTTTTTGCTAGTTAATTGAGTCAATGAGCAATAACATGTTAAACCTAATAACCAATTAAAATATTGTCAAAAAATAATTAATTTCAATGTGTAATGTAAAATTATGGAAATTTTCCCCGGATGCGGGTGGCAATGGTTGATGCGACGGTTATATGCATGTGGGACGGCGTGTGGCATGGCCGCATGGCCACCCACAGGCTGCAGTTAAGAGGCCCCGGATTGATTAATACTCCATGCCGTCACCCTATGCGGCATTTATGCCGATGTGGAGGTCGAGGTTGCAAGTTGTTCAAAATGCTGCCCTCTTGTTCTTCGTCTCTGCTCTTCGACACTGCTTCAAGGTTCTTGGCTCTGTCTCGGCTCCGTCTAGTGGTCTCCATGCCGATGCAATTCTTGCCTGTTGGTCTGGCTGCTCACTGGAGGCCGAATTTCCCAACTCCCGCACCTCCCTCGGCAGGCGCTGTCATTTGGGTTGTTGTGTCGATTTTCTTCCTGGCTTTCATTTCTCGCATAGCCCCTTCTGTTCTCTACAATTTGCCTCACCGCTTGGTCTCAATTTGCCCTCCCCCTCCCTGTCACCTATTGTCAATTCTGCTTACTCCATTCGGCTTCGTCCTGTCATGCCCAAGCTCAGGCACCGTCTGAGATGTCGTCGAGGCAGCTCCAGAGCACGCCCCTCTGGTCGGCCTCGCTCCCTTACCACCAGCCCTTCGTCGTCTTCTCCTGAGAGCTTCCGCGGCCGATATCCTCCAACGCTCAGTGGGCGTGGGCGTGGGCGTGGACTCCCCTCCTCCCCCAGACGTGGTGCCTCAGCTTCTCAGTCGCCTCCTCGCTCCCGTCCCACTGTTTTTGCCTCCCTTTACAGCCCGTCCACCGCACATTTTCATTTTCAGTGCAATACCAATCGCCTTCTGTTCATAGCGACTGTCTCTGTCTCTTTTAAGGAAATTCCGGGGGCAATTCCAGACCCCTCCCCTCTCATGCATCCAGTTAACATGTCGGTTCCCCCTGACCTTATGCAACCCCCTCAAACCGTGGACAGAGGAGCTTCTCTCAAAGTAAGCGACTGCAGTTCGGGCCTCCTTCAGGATACAGGCAAGCAGGATGGCGGCAGCGAAGCAGGAGTAGCAGCAGTTCGAAGATGCCCCGTTCCGGATGATGATGATGGATATTGGTGCAGGATTGAAGAAGAACCACCCTTAGAGGATTATGGTCTCTAGTGCGGATGACATTGTCCAAGTAATTCTGTTCAGTTTTTTTTGTCATTTTTGTTGTTTTGGGATGTAATAAGTTTTGGTATGCTATAGTTGGTTTCCTCTATCGAGGCAGCTTACAAACATTGCACGGGCTGGTTTCCCCATGCAGGCAACTCAATTTTTGTTATCTTGCTGAACCTATGATGTCTCTGATGGCCTACATCACGAAGGCCATGAACTAGTTGTACTATATGTTTTATTAATAGAATTAAAAATAAATAAATAAATAATAATTATGGAAATTTTGCAATTTTTTTTTTTTTTTCAAACCTAACCTAATATGAGTTTGAATAAAAACTCAATGCAATATCCTATATACCCTGCAACGATAGTAAATAAGTTGAAAATGAAATTTAAACTTAACGCAATCCAAAATAAATTAATTTTTACATTTTTTACATTTTTAGTATCACAAAAATATAACATTCTATCTTTCCACAATGTATTTAGTATAATAAATGTTTTGTTTTTTGAATTTTATGAAATTTTACATTCATTTTAGCCATATTTATTTTAATTTTTTTATTAAAAAATAAATTTTATATTTTAATTAGGGGTTTATGTATGCTTAATAGAATATTAGTTTGTTTTTAATGATACAGATATTTTCTATTTATCTTTTTGGTTGGTAATCTAAAGATCTAATATGTAGTTTTTACTTTCTTAAATGATTTTTAGTGATATTGAATCAATATTAGAAATCTTTTTCTTAATATTGATTAGTTTACATTTATAAATTAAGTTTTTAATGATAAATTTATTATTAATGAGTGGAAGCCTAACATATAAAATAAGAATTGGGTAGGGTATATTGTTTTTCATTTTAAAATTATCAATTATAAAATACTTTTGGATTCACAAAAAAAATTCTCAAATTTCTTTAATAATGCTATAACCTAAACTATATAGCCATCTAAATTAACTAGAGTAATGAACATATCAAAGAAGTATTTTTTTTTCAACCCCATAAATATGTTTTAGTGTAGTTTTCAAGACCCAAATATGCTTTCCAACTTTCGTTAATCCTTCTCTCTGCATTATAGTTTTAATTGAGCTAGTGGTGATTATCAATTCAAATATTTTAGGCGTTAAAACTTCTTGCAAGTTGGTATTCCCATACATAACTTTAGGGTAGGTGATTTTCCCAAAGATGATTTTAACTTTTTCCTTCTTGGTATTTATTTAATTATAGAGATATTGCAAAAATCATTAAGAGTTGGAAGGTATTTGTGAATATTGTTGAGGTGGGGGGCTCATTTCCAAAAGAAAAATATCATTTTCATAAATCAGAAGAGTGGTGATTAGTGTCACTAACGTAGATGAAACTTACTTTTTCTATACATACCTCTTTTTTGTCAGTATAAATGCCCAAAAAAAAGAGATAAAAGACATCATTGCTTAGCTCTTATATTGCAATTAATTATTCTAATCAACCTTTGTTATTGTTGAAATGCTAGTTATTTTCTCGTTCAAATGTATTGCAACAACAATCAACCAAAAGAACCCTTTAGATGTTTCAACCTCTTTCATACATTTCTCTAGAAATCATATCAAAAAATTCATTAATGTAAAAAAAAAAAACAAAACCAACAGACTTTATTATCTTAAAACACCTCTATGATAATCCTAAAAGTAATAAAGTGATTTAAGGTTCAATGATAACTTCAAAATCACCTTGTCATTTATCCATAAATGTGAGAAATTGGACAAAAACTAATCTTCTTCTTGCCGATAATCCATACAACTTGGTTAAAAAAATATTAATCATAATGACCTTTTAATTTGAGTGATTATATTTTTCACCTCTATTAAAATATGGATAATGATGTTTTAATTCCAATTTTTAAGTCAACCTTGCTTGATTAACGAGTTGAAATTAATATGAATGTGAGGGATGAAAACAAAGACTCCAATTTTAAAGATTTTGGTCTCATCATCTTTGATGTATCTTTGATGTTGCAAAAGCATTCCTTTTGGTTTAGTATCTTATCTCAAAATTATTATCCTTAAAGTAAAAACCTCTTATGTCATGTAAAAAGGCTCTAGTTGTTATATGAAACATTTGAGGTAGGATTTATAATCATTCATAGAAATCTTATTGTTATGTTTAGCTTTTTAGGTTGAAATTAAATCTTATGGTTATTTTTAGATTTTTAGGTTGAGCTTTTCCTCTAGAACTTTTTTTATGTGGAATTGTAAAGGTGGAAGAGTTTATCCTACGTTTTATCTGTATATTGCCATTTTTTATTTTTTTTAAATATTGCTTTGGAATTTTTTGTAATAATAGCTTTAATAGATTCATCAATGGCATATATTATAGTTTTGTTGGCAATCTTGAAATATTTTTCATATATGGGTTAGTGTCCTAATTGTTTTGGAAGAAATTTTGAACGATCACTTATTTATATAAGACAAGTTTTTTTTTTTTTGGAAAACCAGGGTAGGTCCACTTGAAGGGACCACACCTCCCAATCAAAATAATATGGGTCTAACCCTGAAGGTGTCGAGAAGAATAGAATTTTTGACCTCCTAATGGCAAGGTGCTTTAGCAACAAGACCTCAACCAATTGATCTAACCCCAAGGCTCTATCACTTGGGAAGTTATGATAAACACCCTCAATATTATTTTCAATTGGGTTTATCTCGTGTGGTTGCGAGGAATCATTGTTATCCTCCCTGCCCATGTTTAATTCCTACAATTGACATTATGAGCTTTGTTGTGATGGATTTGAGCCTTGTTGTTGAGTTTGACTAATCCCTCGAGGATTGAAACATATATATTCCTCATATGAAATGTACAGATAATTATAATGAAAAGAAAAAGAAAAAAGCATCCTCAGTATTGTTATCCTACATTAGGGGATTGAATTCTTTTTTTAAATTTTAGAACCAAAAAAAAAAAACACTTACTTTTTTCAAAGACTAAATGCCTTTTACTATTAGAGCCTTTGTTTATTAATATCTGCAGGTTAATATTCATAGTTAAATTAAGTTTTTTTAATCCAAAGTCATGTTCATGCTTGTTTAAGATATCAAAAATTAATTTTACATTGAGTAAGGGGATAGCCAATATAACATAGTTAACAAAATTGTTGCTAAGGCAATGAGTGCAAGTCATTTGGTTAGATTTTCATTCACTGCATCAAATTTTTGCCTATTATTAAGTCTGGATAACTATAAATTTTAATCAATTTAGATGAAACAAGTTATTTTATAATCAATTTGTATGAACAAGTTCTTTTATACATGTAAGTTAAATGAACGTCCTTGTTTAACCATAAAATATTAGAGAGAAATTTTAATCACAATTATAATTTGGTTGTCTAATGATCTAACATTAAAGTCCTGTAGAAAAAAGTTGTTGCATTAACATTAAAGTCCTCTAGTAAAAAGATGTTGTATTTGGTTCTTATATAAGAAATATCATATTCTAAGTTTAATTATTTTTCTTGTAAAATGTAGAATTTATAAGTACAAGATAACATAAATATATAGAACCTCCATCCATATATAATGGTTGAAATGGGTTTTCTTATGAGGCTTAATATAAAATGTAAGTTTCTACCTTATACAACATGCTATAACTCTAAGACCTCATTAAGGGGATTATTTTTTATGCATTAATTTAAAAAGAAACTCTAAGACCTCATTAAGGGGATTATTTTTTATGCATTAATTTAAAAAGAATCTCATTCATGTTAAGGATATGGGACCCATTATGTTTTCAAGTTTCTATAAAACTTTTTTAGAAATTTAATTCAACTAAAAACTTTTTTTCCATGGAAAGCCTCAATAGTAGCTTATGAGGATCTTAAGGTCCATGAATTCTTATTTATTCTTAGTTTTTTTTGTCTTTCATTTTTTATAATTACTTTCAAATTTTTTGTTAATGCCCTTTTCTTTCTTTACTAGCCTGTTGAGATTGCAACAAGATGATGAGCTTAGTGAAAAGAGTCGCCTTCACTAAGTGGGCCCGCAGGCTATTTTTGGCTCAAAGTCTATTTTTAGACTATGTCTATTTTTAGACATATGGATCATGTTCTATGAGTTGCAGGATGCTATTTGTGGATGGTTGGTCAAGTCGAAAAAAATATATGGACTTCTATTTTTAGACATATTGGGCGGAATCTATTTTTAGATTGCCAGTCTAAAAATAGATATGTCGAATATTATTACCTCTTAATAATATTTGGACTATAAACATTATCTTATTCTCTTGGAGCACTTCAGTTAAGTGCACAGATGTGGCACAGGAGCTGACAGAAGGAATTATGCTATTCCTAGGGGTTATGTGGAGCTATTGCATGGATACTTCAGTTAGAACTCATGTGAGAGAGTTTGGTGGAGTTGATTGAGGAAGTTAATGGAGTTGTGTTCAGTTTAACTAATCTAAACATAGTTGAGCTAGTTGTATTTAGTCTAACTGATTAATACACTAGTGGAGAGTGGTGTGAATTAATTATTAATTAATTCACTAATTATAAACTCATTAATCAACTAAAGAATACATCAGTTAACTTCAGTGCATGGACAGTTTCAGTGGAGACCAGTGCAGAAATAGGTGAAAGAGCAAGTTAACTATCAGTTGTGACTATACTGTTGCTATTTGCAACACACAGATAGGTGGAGTAGCCCATGAGGATTGCGCAGTACAAGCCAGGTGGTTTATCTATTTAATGAAGCCATCCCATAGCATTGAAAACGCAATAGAGGCTGGCTATCAAGTGGCTAAGGATTGGAGCATGTGTTTTGCTAGATCTAGCTTGATAGTGTGTAGCAATTGAGGGTGTGCATGAGAGCTTGTGAGGAGCTTTTGTACTATGATTGTTACATGATCTCCATGACATATAATATACAGATAGTTGGGGTTTTCAGCTTTAAGCTTTCCCATTAAATAGTGTGTTCATATGTGTGATTGTTTGTGGTTTTAATGTATGCATGCAATTGATTTTATTTCCGCATGTGATGATCAATGGTAGAAGAGATTATGTATTGTGAATGAAGCTAAAATAGTGTGTGATCAGGAGAATCTCGGTGAATAATATATCAGTTATTCAAATTTCTACATCTTTTACTTATCGGACTTCCTTTCCCTTTCCCGATTTAACATAATCCATTAGAATGAGATTCTCATTTATAATTGTTGTCAAAATTTTAAAACTATAGATTTTAATTAATATAATATATTTATTTTTAGTTAATTTTATTTTTATTTGAGATAAGTTAATTTTAATAATGTTTAATTAGCATATTAATTTCATTTTTATATAAATTAATTTGCTTTGTAATTTTTCCTTTATATTTCGTGTTAATATCTTTTAAATTTTAAAATTTCTCTTTCTAAATTTAATTAATTCTCTCATATTTATTTCCATTTTTTTATAAATTATCTTTATTAATTACAGTTTATTTTCTAAATTTATTATTTTATTATTTTTAAATTTTATTTTTGAATATTACCAAATTACCCTATATCTATTTAATTGTAATGGTGCTCTCTATTATTTTTCAAATATATCATATATTCACGTAAAGAGTATAAATCATTCTACTAAACCTCAATGTTTATGGTGTGTCATTTTTATTTTTTTAAAGTAAGAACTATGAGAAATGGATATAGAAGAAGCGAAGGAAATTTTTGTTGGTAATAAAACAATATTTTATATGGCCCCTCACTTAGTAGAATCAAAGGTAAGGATGACTTCAAAAGAGGCATCAACCCAATTTACGTGTTTATTGAAACCTCCAATTACAGTAACACTTTCTGTCTTAACAATGGAACTTCTCTCGAAACAATGAAGAGATGTGCTTAATAGATTTACATAGGTTAATTTAGTGATATCTTTGTTTACCAAGGTTTGCAAATGATTTTATGCCTTAAAAAATAGTGAATTTATAATCTCTACACTCATTAGAAATAGCCTTGCAAATTTGATTTACAAATAATTAGATTTATTTTAATAAAACTGTTATAAATATATACATCTATAATCAATACATGTGCCTTTATAATTATTTATGTATGTGTATACACTTAATACAAATAGTTATACATATTTTTCTTGATGAATTTATAAATAATTAAAGTTTGTTTAAAAAAAAATTATAAATATATATATTTATAATCAATATATGTATATTTAAAATTAGTTTTTCAAATGGAACATTCTCTATTTATTCTAGGCTATATCCATTAAAAAGTCATATGAAAACAGTGTTGTGGTTGGGTGATGTAGTTGGTGCATTTTTGTTTCCATAGAATGTGTTATCTACGAGTTGTTTACCCCCATAAACCTTATTGTATTATGCATTTTGCATGTTGTCTAGTTGTCTGAATGTGCTCATCATAAATTCAAGTCAATGACACATGTCAAGTGGTAATCAAGGTTGTGCATCCATGTTCACCCCTTTCTGGGGTCGATAGTCCTCTTGAATATGCAATAAACATTGCACCATTATAGAATTAGAGTTTTTCCTTGACCATTGCAAATTCGAAGTATTGTCTATTGGTGAAACACCCTTACTTAGCTAACTTGTCTATGATTTTGTTTCCAATATGTTAGACATGAGATATTATTAAAGAAGAAATCCTAGGGAGAAGAGCTTGGATTCACTAAAGATCACTTTCTAATCTCCAACTGATGGATATCTTACTAATTCCTATGCCAAATTTCACTTTCTTAAGCACATGAATGATAAATTAAGAGTCCCATTCTATAACAAGGTGAGAGAATCCTTCCTTGGCTACAATCCAGATAATGTATTCATAACTATGAGTTGTGTTGCATTGTTTCTTTCAATGTGTAAGGATCTTGCCTAAATCCAAATGATCTCTCTTAGGTAATTATGAAAATGTCATCCATAATTTTTTGTCCAAGGAATTACTTTAGAGGCCCCATCAAAGTTTAGCTTGAAGAAGGCTTGAGGGGTAGGCTCTCATCAATGTGGGGAGTCGAGGTTTGGTTGCTTAGAGCATATTAATGTCAAATATCCACCATGATTGATATTGAAGTTGTGTAATAGGCATATTATCACATTGGGCCTTGCCAATATTGTTCCAACCAATAGAAAATTATAATTCTTTCTTTTATGTATTTCTTGACCCAATCCCAAATGTTAGTTGTATCCATTGAAAAGTTTTTTTTTTTTTTTTCCTATTTCTTTATTTCCAAAGTTTCCAAGGAAGAAATTTGGGAAAGACTTTCCACACTCTATTTAGAATAGGATTGTTGAAAACATCATATCTCTAATTTTACATAGTTTCAAACAACTATTCTTATTATGATCCATTTGTCTAAAGGTCATTTCTCCTTAATCCCAAAAAATATTTAAAAATGGGCATTGGTTTAAAAGATGCTTAGTAGTTTCCTTGGATTTCTTACAGAGGTGAAAATAAGAAGGTTCACGAAAAACTCTTTGAATTAGCGTAACCAAAATAAGAGTTTTACCTCGAGCTAAAATTGATATAAAGAGTGAGACTTTGCGCCATAAGTTTTATCTCCAAATTTTATGCAAATTTTCATTTTGGTCTAGATCCACATGCTCGACAACTAGTTTGTAAGATTCTATAAGATTGAAAAATCCCCTTGGAAGGTATCCTCGTCTATTTTTATCATTCCCCTTATTAACTTCTATTTCTCATTTCTAAAAATCTCTCCAAAAGTTAACCCAATCAAAATTATCTGGAATATGATGCCAAGAATCTCACAAAAATCACGTGCACTAGAGATTTTTTGGATGTGAGGGAGCCCATTAGTGCAAAATCCTAGCTTTGTTATGATTTTCCATTACTGCTTGAATTGCATGGTAGTCTAGATCATTTCTCTAGTTAGGAAGTCGCTACTAAGAATCTTCCTAGAAAATGTGTAGTTTTTGCAATTGAAGTTTCCTAGAAAATTATGATACAAAATCATATTTCTATTTTTCCATGCCACATTCCATTTATTCTAATTTTCTCTTGTTCACTATGTAGAAATTTGTTGAATAATGAAGATTTATCCACCGAGATTATCATAATCACATACTAATTCGAATTCATATGCAACACATAATCTCTTCTACAATCAATCCTCAATTTGCGGAAATTAGAAACAGTCGCATGCGCACATAAACACAATATGTAATGGGGAAATATTATAGCTGAAAACCCCTCAGCTATTTTGTATATTATATGGAGAGAACATGTAACAGTACATAGCACAATACTCCTCACTAGTACTCAGTACTATCTCATAAAGTTACACACAAACTAGCTTGGTTTTGAACAAGTCACAGGTTCAAAACTCATCCACTAATTGCCTGCCTCTATTGCGCAATCAAGGCTGGTCTAATGAGAGATCCAAGGTTCGAATCTCCTTGGCTTGACAGCGCAATCATCATAGGAAATTCCTCCAAGTGTGGTGCAAATCTCATGCACAACTGATGTCGCCACTGATAGCTAACTCCACCCTTTCATCTACCTCTTTCACTGGTCTCCACTGAACTGTCCATGCACTGTAGTGAATTGATGTGTTCTTGAGTTGAATAATGAGTTACTAATTAATGAATTAAATAATGTTTAATTCACTCCACTCATTACTAGTTGATTAGCTAGTTAAACTAATCTCAACTAGTTCAACTAAGTTAAACCGAACACAACTCCACCATTTGTCTCATCAACTCCACCAAACTTCTGCCACTGAAGTCCTAACTGAAGTCAACCATGCATGAGCTCACCAAACCCCTAGGAATAGCGTAATTCATCTGTCAGATGCATGAGCCACTTCCAAGGCTCGAACTGAAGTGCTCCAAGAGAGTAAACTGAAGTTTAGAGTCCAAATATTATTAAGGGTAAATAATATTTGACTTCCCTATTTTTAGGATAGGCAGTCTAAAAATAGACTTCGACCTATATGTCCAAAAATAGAGGTCCATCTATTTTTACCAACATGACCAATACTCCAAGAATAACATACTGCAACCCCTGGACCATGCTCCATAGTCTAAAAATAGACTTTGCGCCAAAAATAGCCTGCGGGCCCACTTAGTGAAGGCGACTTCATTTCACTAAACTCCATCATCTTGTTGCATTTTCAACACTCCCTCTCAACAAGATATGGATTATCTGCAACCCCTATCCTGCCTCTGTGGTATTCGAATTTGCTCCTGGTGAGCGCCTTCGTCAAGATATCAGCATCCTGATCCTCCGTGGGAATGTATGAAAGTAACATGATTCTCTGCTGCATACAATCTCTGATATGATGGTACCTGATGTCGATGTGTTTGGATCTATCATGAAATACTGGATTAGCCGAGAGTTTAATGCAACTCTGGTTATCACAGTAGATCACTGTAGGCTCCAAATGCAACCTGAACAATCCTGTGAGGATCTTCCTCATCCAAATAGCCTCGCATGCAGCCAAGCTAGCTGCCATGTACTCGGCCTCTGCTGAACTGAGTGCCACAGATCTCTGCTTCCTGCTGTACCAGGAAACTACTGTCGACCCAATGCTGAAAACTCCTCCGGATGTGCTCTTCCGGTCCGTTGGGCTCCCTGCCCAATCTGCATCAGTGAAGCCAGAAAGCTTCGCTCCATCCTCCTGTCTGTACCATAGACCATATCCCGATGTGCCACTAATATAGCACAATACATGCTTGCCTGCCTTCCAAAAGAGCTTGGTAGGCTTAACCATAGCTTGCGAAAGCTGGTTAACTGCATAGCATATATCGGGTCGTGTATTGACCAGATACATAAGCGACCCCACCAACTGTCGATAGACGGTGGCATCCACTACCTCCGCTGAAGTAGCATCCTCCTTCCTCCAACCACCAGGAAGAGGAGTGTCAACAGGCTTGCAGCCTTGCATGTTGAACCTCTCCAGAATCTCCCGAGCATACTTTCCCTGAGAAACAAACAGTCCTCCACTGCGTTGCCAAATCTCCAATCCCAGGAAATAATGAAGGATGCCCAGGTCCTTCATCTCAAACTCTCGTGCAAGATCCTCCTTGCATGAAAGTATCAACTGCTCGTCGCCAGTCAAAATCGGATCATCTACATACAGTACGATGATCAACAGCTTCCCCTCCACCACAATCTGGTACAGGTTTGGATCCGCCTCACTCTTGGAGAATCCAAGCCCGGTGAAGTAGCTGTCTATCCGAGTGTACCGAGCACGAGGTGCTTGCTTCAGCCCGTACAGTGCTCTCTTGAGTCGGCACACATGCGACTCACTGTTGAAGATCTCGAAACCTTCAGGGTGCTCTATGTACACCTCCTCCTCAATGACTCCGTTGAGGAACGCAGTCTTCACATCCATCTGATGGATGTGCCATCCCATCTGCGCTGAGAGAGCAAGGATCGTCCGTATGGAAGAGTACCTTGCGACAGGTGCAAAGGTCTCCTCATAGTCAATCCCCTCGATCTGTGAAAAGCCACGGGCGACAAATCTCTCCTTGTACTTCTCCACACTCCCGTCAGCCGCCTGCTTCACCTTGTAGATCCATCGCGAACCCACCACTGATTTCCCAACCGGTCTTGGGACAATCTCCCATGCACTGTTCCTGATGATCGAATCATATTCTTCGATCATGGCATCAACCCATACGGGTTCCTCCACATCTTCCTCAAAAGAGGATGGCTCTGTCACAACACATTGACTCATAAGAGCCATGTATCGGTCCTCCACAGATCCGGTGGCTTGTCTCATCTGTAAGCTGTCGCTTTGTGCATTCTGGTCCCCAGCCTTCTACGCATCGACGTCCTTTCGGCTTCTATAGCGTCGCGCCCTCACGATGGTTGGCGTTTGCGCCGTTGGTTTCTTCCACCTATCTGAACTTCCTCTTGTGGCTGATCCACATCCGGGAAGCTCCTCCTTAGGAACTAACGACTCCTCATTCACACCATGCGAAGTGTATCTCCCCTCCCGAGGAGCAACACGGCCTCTCTCACGAAAATTTATATCCCGTGCTACTTGATCTTAGGCTATCTGGTAATATACACTGCGATAGTTGTGGACTATCGAGTGTACCCCACAAATATTCCAACCTCTAACGAGTCGGATCCGAAACTTCTTTACGGCATCCTTCGTCACATGCATGTAGACAGGAGAACCAAAAATCCGCAAATGGGAAATATCAGGCCTCTTGCCAGAATAAGCCTCCTTTGGTGTACTCATGCCAAGAACCTTGTGAGGACACCGGTTTTGAACATACACTGCTGTATTGCATGCCTCAACCCACAAGTGAAGGGGTAGGCCCTGATCATGCAACATCGCCCGTGCGGCACCCACGATCGTTCTGTTCTTCCGCTCAGCCAGATTCTGGCACACATTGGGTTATGGGGTGCGATGGGTCTGAATCCCTTACGCTGCTGAAGTCTTTGAATTCATCCAAGATTTGATACAACTTATGTCGCTCCTAAAAAATTCTTCACACATGCTTCCCGATTCCTTCTCTACCGGCGCCTTGAATTCACGAGAACTTTGAAAATGTCTCGTTCTTCTTGCATGAAGAATATCCGGCACCAGGAAGAAATCATCCAACGAAAGATCACATGGTGCGTGGCCTGGCCGAGAAGCTATAAATTCAAAGGACCACACGTGCATGTTATGAGTGAACTCTCAAGGATCGTCGTGGCGCGACTATCCTTCTCGTGAAAGGTGGCTTTCACATACTTCCCCAAGGTACACCCCTTGCACTGATCTGACTGCGCCAGAGTGCCCTTAGGAAGCCCAGTAGAAATCTGCTGCAGGATCTTCAAAGCTCCATGGTGAAGGTGGCCCAATCTCCTGTGCCACAGTTCGCCCTCATCATCCCGGCTCACCACTTCTCCCGCCTTGCATGCCATTGCTGCGCAGCCATCTACTTGCAACTGATAAAGGTTCTTGAATCGAACCCCTATCTTCCGGTTCTCACCAGTAGTCTTACTGCGCAGGAAGGCTTTTCCTTCGCTGAAGACCACATCATACCCCTTGTCTTCCAACATCGCCACAGAGATCAAGTTCTTCATCAATCCTGGAACATGCAAAACTTCCTTCAATATGAAAGGTTTACCAGACTCCCTCTCAAAGGAAATGGTACCAATACCAGTCGCATTGTATCTACCATCATCGCCCCTCTCGATGTGCACTCCAAGATCTTTTTCCTCCAGATCTGAAAACAGATCTCGATCTCCGGTCATGTGAAATGACGCAACACTGTCCAAGAACCATACTGATCCCGCCACACTTGAAACCAAGCATGCGATCAGTGAAAAAGCCAGTTCGAATTGAGAAGCCAATGCCTCTCCCGCTGCAGATCCAGCAGCCTTCTTATTTTTCTTCTTCTGCGGACAATTTGTGGCATAGTGTCCGTGCTGGTGATAGTGAAAACACTTCACCTTGGACATGTCTTGCTTCTTGCCTTTCGCACCAGACTGAGAAGCTTTATTGCTCTTCCCCTTCTTTGCTTTGGCAGCCAAAGCGCAATTTTCTTCATCAGATGCCTTTGATGAAGATCCGTCCCTGGTAGTCCGCCTTATCTCCTCTTGCATGAGATCCGCCCAAAGTCGCTCCCATGACAGCTTCTCCCGACCATTGACAGAGGCCTGATAGCAATGCCAACTCTTCGAAAGTCCAAGGAGAGCCAGGTCTACCATATCCTCTTCATCGACAGTCACCCCCACACTTCCCATCTCATCTCTACATTGAGTGAACTTCGTGAGGTATTTGGCGATAATGTCGCCTTTCTCCATCTTAATGTTTATGAGCTTATCCTTGAGCGCCAGATTCCTTTGGTCGCTCTTGCTCTGGAATAGATCTGTCAACGCTTTCCACATCAAATGTGGAGAAGCTTTTCCATGCAGGCTGGATACAATGTGATCTTTTACGCCCTCCAACAGAATCCTTCGACATTTCGCCATGCTTCTTTTATAAGCCTCGACTTGGCGAGGATCGGTGCGTTTGGACATAGTATCTCGAACTCCTTGAGTCCATTATCTTCTAATACGCACTCCATGCGATCCTTCCATGCAACATAGTCGAGCGCCTTCAAGAGCATATTCGAGTCGCAAACCGTTGAAAGACATTTTCAACTCCGGCACCAAGAACACAAACTGCTACAAAATTCGAATTCCAAACTCAAAAACTCAACTTCTTCCGGATCTGTGAGAACAAATTATTTCTAGCACAGAGATCGAATGTAAGGGCATTTACTGGATATATCACCTTTCAGAGAAAGGATGGATCCAGAGGCTACCTGGCCCGTTATAGACTCTGTCTACCGAAATAATATTGTAATCACTGCAATAGATCCGGATGATTGATTCCCTCTGATACCATGTAGAAATTTGCTGAATAATGAAGATTTATCCACCGAGATTATCCTGATCACATACTAATTCGAATTCATATGCAACACATAATCTCTTCTACAATCAATCATCAATTTGCGGAAATTAGAAACAGTCGCATGCACACATAAACACAATATGTAATGGGGAAAGCTTATAGCTGAAAACCCCTCAGCTATTTTGTATATTATATGGAGAGAACATGTAATAGTACATAGCACAATACTCCTCACAAGTACTCAGTACTATCTCATAAAGTTACACACAAACTAGCTTGGTTTTGAACAAGTCACAGGTTCAAAACTCATCCACTAATTGCCTGCCTCTATTGCGCAATAAAGGCTGGTCTAATGAGAGATCCAAGGTTCGAATCTCCTTGGCTTGACAACGCAATCATCATGGGCAATTCCTCCAAGTGTGGTGCAAATCTCATGCACAACTGATGTCGCCACTGATAGCTAACTCCACCCTTTCATCTACCTCTTTCACTGGTCTCCACTGAACTGATCATGCACTGCAGTGAACTGATGTGTTCTTGAGTTGAATAATGAGTTACTAATTAATGAATTAAATAACATTTAATTCACTCCACTCATAACTAATTGATTAGCTAGTTAAACTCATCTCAACTAGTTCAACTAAAGTTAAACCGAACACGGCTCCACCAACTCATCAACTCCCACCAAACTTACGCACTTCGAAGTCCCTAGCGAAGTCAACCATGCACATGAGAGCAACCCAAACCCCAAGGAATAATGTAATTCCTTCTGTCAGATGCATGGGCCACATCCGTAGCTCCAACTGAACTGCTCCAAGAGAATAAACTGAAGTTTAGAGTCCAAATATTATTAAGGGTAAATAATATTTGACTTTTCTATTTTTAGGATAGGCAGTCTAAAAATAGACTTAGACCTAAATGTCTAAAAATAGAGGTCCATCTATTTTTACCAACATGACCAATACTCCAAGAATAACATACTGCAACCTCTGGACCATGCTCCATATGCCTAAAAATAGA